>KZ063766.1:18097-39704 GCA_002091835.1 Anopheles maculatus | reverse complement strand
CAGGCCATGTCTGTTAGACGTGCTCCCTAGGAGCAGGCCACAAAAGAAGAAGAAGAAGAAGTTATTGCTACTATCCATCAAATATTCAGCAATGTTATGCGCTCTTTTTAAGCTAGCCATTTGAAGCAATCGAGTACATAGATCTGCAGAAATTCGATTCCGAATTTCGCTTTGAAGCAGAAGATTTTTAAATACACCAATTATATCGAGCCTGACACAAAACTCTAAGACATTATGATCGTCAAGTTCCTTGCGGCTCGAGAAGACGTCAATATGCCTTTCATTGAGTAAATTGTGTACTATTCGACCGGTTAGATTCTCAATGGTTTTGGGGTATTCACAAGAGTTTAAACATCTCCCGTAGTAAAGGATACCATTCAGCAAATGGTATAAGTCGTTTGATATTAGCTGTTGAAACAAGACGTTTTCATCCACTTTTGCTTTCTTAGCTATTAATTTTTCGGGTGAAGAAACGTATATATTTGCAAATGCATAATCTAAAGCCGTCCACTGGTAAAGATCATCTTTTTGGTTTATCAATTCGCAAGGCGTTCGTTCCAAAATCATATCTATAATTGTTACGGATACACATATTACTGCTAAGTGAAGTGGTAATCGACCAACAGCATCCGTCTCGGTTACAACCGAGGGATCGTTGGTCAGCAACTCGCGAACCTTTTTGTCTGATTTATTGATTATAGCCATCTGAATATCACACCGTTTACTATCTCTCATGATCATGCGATTAAGAAAATTTCGAATTCGAAGAAAATCTATGTCCCAGTAATTCCACGAACGGAAAAAGCTCACACTCTGTATGCGATCGTTATTGCAGAAAATCCAAGAAGCCGCAAAATACTCAGCAAATATTCGATGGCTGAACTCGGGAATATTGTCCCGTACTCTACTAATGAAACCGGCTTTGTCACTTTCTTCAGTTATAGTTTGCATGAATTTGATAGCTTTCCTATATTCTCCTTCGGTTAAAAGTTTAGTACTTATCTCTTTATTGAATATGACAAACAAAGACAATAGACTATACTTCCGTAACATTTTATTGTTTTTATCATCAATCGATTTCCTTCGAACGGGATAGAAAGTTGTTGAGTCTATTGATCCTTTTTTTTCAGTGTGTAATATTCTCAAATGTTCCTTTACGTAGTTTTCAATTATTTGTAATTCATCCACACTTATTTCTTCAAATAGCTCAGTGGATTTTGTAAGCTCATTACTGCTTAAGAGGATTTTTATATTTGGTAGTGAAATTTTGGCAGCCATGTGCAGAAAAAGCGGTATTATTTTCAGTTCATTTAACCCGTGGATAGTCAAATTGTAAATGTTTTGCAATATCGTTATGGCATGGTTATCATTAGTTAATTTAAAGCCCTCTATGTTGTTCTCTAAATAATTCACCAAGAACAACAGTCGATGCTTGAACGAAAACGGTTCCAGCTGCCAGAACATACAGTTTGCGAATGCATTCCGTAATTCTTCTTTTAATTTGTATGGTCTTGTAGAAAGATATAGGTTTCGTATACCTTCAAAATGAGCTAATCGTGCAAAATATTGCATTACAAAATCTTTATAATCAGGTACAATTTCATCGAACCCATCCAATAGAAAAACACATCGTTTTTCGTTAAACTTGCTTTGAAACAACCGCAGTTCGAGGAGCTCATTAAAAGATAATTTAGACTTTTTTATCTCGTTCTCATCAAGAATTATTTTTCCATCCGAAATCTTTAACGTGTGTGCTGTACTAATTGCTTTTGCTCTATCATCTGCTTCCTTGCTTGATCCTACTTTAGACTTCGTCAAATATAGAATACGATAAAATATCCTTATTATTTGTGTATCATCAATAGTTGTTGGGTTCAAAGTTTGTAAATGATTGAAATCAGCGGAATGTTGTACAGCATTAATTCGAACGACATACAACGAAGGGTTATCGATCGACAACGCAGATGTTAGCCACGTGAAATAGGTAGTTTTCCCATAACCGGCCTCGTCTAAAAATATATGAACTTTAGCACTGTTATCAGTCTCTAAAGCATCAGGAAGTCTGCTGACTTCATTCTTTAGGGATTTGATTGATTTTATCATTTGCGGTGTAATGTTCTTATCGATTATAGGCTTATCCGATTCCATTATGGTTATGGGTTGGTTGGTATAAGGTTCGCAGGAACGTCGTATATACCAAGGCTTAATTTTGGAAAATACCATTTCATTGAAGTTTTTAATTTCTTTCTTTTTCATTCGGTCGCATTCATCCAAAACACGAAACAACAGACTCAAACTATCATTATCTCTCACAATGCTGTCCAGAGATGTCCTAATTCCAAAAAGCTGTATCCTACCATGTTGCTTATTCAACTTCCGCTTTGCGGTGTCGGTAAGATCACAAACGAATAAACCATCTTCAGACATGTCGTCTTCGACCGGTTTCTCTACAATGATTAGCTTCATGTTGTAAGATTTTGCATAATTCTTCATAGCTCTCAGTTCGTGTCTCTCCAACTGACCCAGGACAGTCACCATGTATTTAGTAGAGAGATCAACAGACATAATGAACTCCATCAGTTCGGAAAGGACTTCAACGATTTTCTCATCGAACAACGATGATGTTCTATCCACAAACAGGCATTCATACCGATACAGGGCTAGGGTTTGCGATACAATAAAAGAATTCATTTCCATACTTGTTGTGCAACGATACCGATAGACATCACTAGATGATGAACAACTAAGGAAATCGCTCAGTGTCGTGTCTTTCAGACAATTCGATTTTACAGTAATGTGCCGATATTTCTTATTCAGCGAATGAAGATAGTCTGTCGTAAATGATTCAATCTTGAAGAAAGTTGCTTTTTTGTTTTTAAAATACGCTGTAAGATCTTCCAAATCTATTGATTGCGAATTTATCATACATTCAAATAACAAACTTTGCAGGTTATCGTATGTATCTTTTGATATGTCCACCCAATTTGGTATAATATCCATAATTTGCGTGTAAAGCTCTGTATCATTCATGGTCCCACATACTAACATGAAGTTTTCATAGAACTGGTGGATGGCCTCTCTCAACGATTTAGAAAAGGTAGCTTCATCTGATAACGGATGGTGGTTAACCGTGATGAAAGCGTCGACGAATGGTTGTTCAATCATTATGTCGATTTCTTCCCATTGAACTTTGTCATGGCTTTGTCCTTGATTTGCAGTTGATTTGAAATATTCTTGCACAAAGCTGTAACGTACTTTTCCAGTGATTGGATTATCTGAAGCACGAAAGATTTCATTAAATCTATATTTTTCTGAATCATGTTGCTCTACACATATAGCAATGAAATATCCGAAAATTTTAAATATTGAAGTGTTTAAATCAATTTGCTTTTTAGTTTTTACGTGTTGTGCAATTGCCTGTCCTAACCTTTCTAAACTGGCATTTCTTAGCTCGTCGATAAGCTTTTTATACTCTTGAGTGGTATCGAATCTATAGCAGGTCGCGCCCATTTCGTCACAGGTCGATAGTATGTGATCAACGCCATATTTCTGCACTGTAAAGTATTTCTTCAGACTATCATCAATGGTTGCGTTGGTGCACAAAATGTATGTATGAGAACCGTTCGACGATTGTTTGATTTCGAGGTACGACACAAAGTACTTTGGAATTGAGAACGGTGCATCAGAGGTCCATTTCGTGAGCAACGCATTTTCTTTGATTGATGGAACTTTTTTGACGCTATCTGGTGTTTTTTTATGTTTTGCCTGAATGTAAATATTAGCGAAATCGTTTGGTGCTGATGGCAAGGAATAGTGGAACACTGCGTCATCAAATTTACCAGCGTCGGGGTCTTCCATGGTAATGAGAAAATCGGACAATGTACCTTTACGGCGGAGGTTGAAGGCACGAAGCAGTATCAGCATCGCTACACGCAGTTGGTAGGAGGTCCCATGCAAGGTAGATTTACTTTGAGCACCTCCTCTTAGCGGTGTTTTTGAAACCCCACTAGACGATTGAGCAGCTGCACCAGTTGTGGTCGTTTTTGTGGCAACAGACATTTTTCGATAATTTTCCGTCTGCAGTTCCATTGTTTATGTGCCTATAAAATAAAAGATTCGAATCAGTTTTACTCATTCAAGACAAATGATAATACTCTGAAAGTTATGAGAGATGGATGTACCTACACCTTTTTTCGGCTGGTTAGTCAAAAACTGCTTAATTATGAAAAAAAAAATCGGTAAATAAATATTCTTTCAACAACTTACAAACAAGAAAAACAATAGTGTATATTCTTCAAATTCTTTCTCTTACCTTTTTGGTTTCATGTAACCTACATCAATAGTAATTTTAGAAGATTACAAAGAATCTTCAACGATAAAATCAGGGGGCTGCCTACTCTAGGTCACCGTTTAAAAATGCCGTGATTATGTCGTATTGCGTAACGCTTCTGACTTTTCAAACTTCTGACTGAGTATATGGTTGTAAACGTCTATGCCAAAAGAATAGTTGGCTATTATTATAGCTTCACCTCAATATAGAAGAGCTTATCCTGCTTGGGGTAACATGTCATGATTAACATTTTCACCTAATACCTATTCTTACGCTCAGCAGTACCATATTGTTGAGGTGAATACGGCGTAGAAAATTGACACACTATACTATGTTGCTTTAGATACTCTTTAAAAAAAATTTCCGGAATAATTCCGTTATCAGGCCGTAGTACTATTGGCTTAATCTCAAACATCATCAGCTCGACACATTCCTTCAGTTTGCTTAATGTCTATGATTTCTGTTGTATTTACCACAGCTGTTTACTAATGTTAAAATGTATCGCTTACCTCCTAGCGTCGCTGTCCGCAATGGGTTCACATACATCCATCCGTATGATTCAGATCCACAGCGCTATTCAATTTACTTTTTGAACTCTTCGGAGATGGCATTCATTGGATTTTACAGCCACTACATACTTGATACGTTTCAGAACTGTTACCCAGTTTGAGTGTCATTCCTGACACCAGTCTTGGAAGATTCTTCAATACGGTAAAGTCGCTGTATCCCAGTTTACAGTGACATCTGTGGACACACTCATGAACGTTACTTGCGTACGATACACTACGATTGTGCAAATGCTTTCCAAAACGATTCAACAGCACCAACCACTCCGTTTTTGCTAATAGTTGTAGCTTTTGCAGCAAAATTAATTGTGGCGAGATCACTTCGGTGTTAGTTGGCCTCTAAATTGTCCACTCTTAACACAACTAATTCGCTTCACAATACTCCAAACTGCTGCGCTGCGCTTGGCTTGTCATAAAAACAAGGCTTAACACAACTAACTCGCTTCCCAATACTACAAACTGCTGCGCTGCGCTTGGCTTGTCATAAAAACAAGGATTTTATTTCCTCACGTCTAGCACGTCTAACACGTTTGAGCCCTTAACAGAAACTGATTATTCTTGCTGCTTATCCCTAGCCGTAGCCTTAGCCCCAAATTCATGGGAACGCTATCTGGTCCAAACTGACCTGGCTTTGTACGCATACGCACGCAGACTTTACAGTGCGCACTGTATTTAAAATGCGTCGACGTGCTTATGCTATCAATTTGGTGACCGTGGTGCTCTTACTAAAAGTGCGAATGTTTGATAACATACCTCAACTCATATTGATAACAAATTCTAGGAACGAGTCACCCAAACACGAGACGGAAAAAAGAGATAGAAATAAAATAAAGGTTAAAGGTCGTGAAATGTGAATACTGTGGTCCAATGCATTTTGTTTCAAATAAACCTTGCCGAAAATAAGGGCAAATAATACATGACGAAATTTAATGATACTTATGTTCATAGCTTTCAACGCAGCTAAATATTTATAAATGTGAGTTTATTAATTTATTTCCTTGAAATTAAATTCCTGCCTTCAAGACACGAAATGACGATGGACAGATGAACAAAATGAAATCTTAAGGTTTTTTTTTACATACAAATTCGAAAGCTCAAATCGGAATCGAAGGGACCTGTAATGTAAGGTAACATTAGATGAGGAATAATTGCGGGATATTAAAACATTTATCAGTTGTTTGTCTATGTTCGCTTTCGTATTGCCGCAGGTTAAAAGTCTAATGACGCTTCAACGAGTACGAAGAAGTGCCACATATCGTTAAAACATCTTTGCAAATGTTACATCTTTATTTATTAGGAGCAGCAGTATGACGCTCAAAATACTTCCAAATACCTGAACTCTTGGCTGATGCTTCCATTCCTTGTTGAAAAAATTTACACTGTATTTCATAAACCATTATCGTCACTGCACTGAACTGTACTGAACGTGTCGTTGGTTTGACTGTTATTTTTACCGATGAATTCTTCTGCCAATTAGCGATGCGTGTGACATCTTTTTCACACACTACCTACGTTTGAAGGAGCGGGAAAACAATACCATACACATAGCTTCAATTACTGAGACAGATTACTGCCAACAGCGTAACAAAAACAGAGCGCAAACAGCAAGCGCCGTATGATTGTGTCCTTGCTATTCGGTCACCGTTGCACGAGTTAAAAAAATCGAATAATTCAATTCCTTGTTCAATAATGATCCAATCCTGAAAATACGGCTTCCAGCCGTCATAATGGAAAATAAATAAATGATCCAATCCTTAAATCCTGTTGAATTCCATCTTGTCGGAACTTCATGCTTTAATTTTAAAACCGTAAATCTGTACTTTTGACTTAACTTTTTCAACTGTTTCTTTAATACTATGTCTAATAGCGTTTTGAACTACTTAGTTTAACAAATGAGCGAAGCAAGTTATGTTGGAGATGTTCAATGTTGTAACAGCTAATTTCACGTTGGAGGCATTGTCTGCAACTATCGCATTGGTTTTACCAGTTATTTCAAATGGAACCATAACTTTTTTAATCCAAGTCGCAATATTTTCTCCCGTATTATTGTTCGGACATTGTTAGCGCTAATGCTTGTATCTACGCTTGTAAACGGGGGTTGGAAGGCAAGGAAACGTCAGGACGCACATCCGGTAAAAGGATCGTGCGTGCGTTGCGTCACGAGGTCGTTCTCTTTTTCCATCCAACCACCGAGAAAGCAGGTCGATACGAGTTTTAGTGCTCGCACAAACCGCTCGCGCTTAAAGCAATCGAACCGCTGACTACAGTAACAGACATTCTGAAAATTCTAACATATAAGAACAGAAATAACCTTTATCATCAATAAAATGTGCGATCATCGCATAAAAACTAAAGCAATTCAAATTTGTCCACCCATCTGTGGTCAGGGCCACTGACTTTGCTTGGCGTAACTTTTTGTTCACATCTTTAATGCACTTTAAGTCATTTTTAATGCACCTCGTAGTTTGGATAAATTATTTTATTTTTTTATTCATATAGAATGGCTTGGCCGTATTGCTGATAAATTATTTTTAATGGATTTACAAATTCTTCCTCTTCTACTGTCGAAAATAAATGATATCCTCCTCTTATCAAAAAAGGTCATTCTATTTCTATTTATCTTTTACGAGTAGATAAGATTGGACGCAACATAAATGTTTCAATATTTCCATCTATGTGTTTAGGAGTATTCTTTATGCTGCTACTCTTACTTGCCGTTGAAGTTGTAATGACATCCGTTTCCGCCTGGAGTGGTACTTTAGAAGAAGTTGGTTCATTTACCGCCAAAGGTTTTGGTTTTTTTTTCCATCGAAAAGGAACAGTATGTATCCTGTCCAAGTGTTTGTTCAAATTTGCCGTGGATCCACAACCATATACGAAATCTCTAAGGTAGTATCGATATCTCGCTTTTGTATGCTTTTGCTCAAAATGATCCCAAATGGATTATCTACTTTGCTTGTTTGAATTTGTCATCTTTCTTACATATGGCACTAAAAAAACGAATTTAATTACGGTATAGTTTGATGAATAATAGAAATTTTTAATTGATGTGAAACCGTTTCTTTGCTTTTTTTAAAATCTCCTTGAATTATTATTTATTCAGCAGGTTAAGAAAATGGCCAAATTTAATTTAAAAATTTTATCCGCACGTAAAGAAACGCAACGATCCTGATTCTAAAACGAATGAAATAAAGTTTTTACAATCCTGGTTATTTTCCTAAGTGGTATAATGCAGTGCAGACGTTATACGCTTCGTGCCTAGTGCATTGCGTGCGAAAAAGGACGAAGTCCGTAAGGCAAAGCCACCGACCCGGCTCGTTCGACCATACCGTGATCCACAACCAAGATCTGACGAGTCCAGATTAAACAGTAGGCACACTTCAGGTCGCCTAACAGTTGAAATGACTATCGGTCAACTGAAAACTAGATTTCGATGTTTGTTAGGAGTTTGTGGCTGCCTCATTTATGCGCCAGAAAAATGTACAAAAATCGTTAATGTATGTTGGGCACAACATATGCGTCGAACGGAATATTTAATGGCAGCAGGTTTAGCAGGAATTCAACAACGTTATCCGTTCAATGGTTAAGATTTTAATTGAAATATTCGTACCCTACGACAGGGTAGAAGAGAAGTTATATTTAAAGTATTTTGTTTTGCATAGGACTAATTATCTTTATTGTTATTTTGTAAAAAAAAATTCTCCAGCTTTGCCCTGTTAAAAGTATCTTTTTGAAGGTCTAAGTTTTGAGGCATAATGTTCAGATTTTGTACTTGTACTCTAATTGTTGGCGCATAATCTATTTTCGTTGTTCCACTATATTGTTGAATCGCACTTGTTGTTCACTATTTAACGATGTAAATGACTTTCTGATTCGTCGTGCTGATTCTGCTTGTGTTTCGGTTGGTACTTCTTATTCTACAGAAATTTCTGGGTCTAATATCGGTGCTTCAGGCAATAAGGCTGAAATGTTAGGAGGTACATTGTTCACAGATGATGTAGATGGTAGAGTGACGGCTGATACTGATGGCTGAGAGGTGGTGTTGGTATTACTGAAGTAGATGCGCTTGCTGTCGATGGATTCGGAAATGGCGGTGGTGTTGCTGAGGTTAAAGATGATGTGCCTAATGTCGATGGAATTGGTTCTGGTGCTGTTTGTAGTGCAGTATTTGATATGCCCATCCTTGCAAATTGTTTCAAACAATTTCAAACAATTAGTGAAGCTGTGTAGTGTGCGTGGACCACCTTCCGTAGCTGGCATTATGTGCCAGCTTTTTTTTAAAGATGACTTGTAATCAGTCCAAACCTGTTAATAGCACGCATTTTGAGAATATTGAAAGCTGTTTTTATTGTGTTAACATGTGGAGTTTTACTTTTTTCCATCCCGAACCATCTTTTGTTTGCGGACCGAAGGTGTTCAATTCCGTTGCTAGTTGTACCCAAAATGATTGAGATGCCTTGTGCTTGTCCCTTATTACGTACGGATTTGCTTCTAGTGCCGCTATAAATTTTTCAAATTGCACCTTGTTCGTATTTTTTTGTTTTTCCTTCAAGAAAATATAGTTGAGCATATTTTAAATTGATTGTGAATATGTACTTACGGCCATGGTGCAGTTTACTCCACTGTCATCCCGTGCAAGCCTTGTTTATAAATTGCAGTTCAAAAGTTCCAAATGAGTTTGCCCCGTATGACTTGCATATATAACATGTGTGTTAAGATCAAGCGACACGAAGCATACAAGTTGCCGGGGACGTTTGACAGCTACAAAATCCTTTTGTTCTCGCGTCCCCGCTCAAACCCAATGTATGTAAATGTAAAATCGGTGGCTATTCTCTCTACTGATAAATGATTTCAGTTTTTCACTTTTTAACATGTTTTTCACAAAAAGCAAAACGTTTGATTTATTAAAAAAAACCACAAGAGGCAATAAGGTTAAAATAATAATTGATTGATAGATAGATAGATAGATAGGTATTTATTTAACATATACTTCGTTAAATTTGTAGGGTTTTCATTGATACCGGTTTTTACATTTTAAACCTTAACACAATAATAACTAATTTACATTTTCTTTGAAATATTTGAATTTTTAATCATATTAACTGTAAGAAGAACCTTAGGGAAAAATTGACCAACAAACCCAGGATATTTTTGTTTTTAGTAATTATCCTAACACTACTTAGTCGTTTACACTTAAAAGATAGTTTAATATTCAAGCAATTCAGTTACTTATTTATCTTAAATTAAGCCTATTTACTATTCTAAGTGGACTAAAGTTACATTTTTCATTGTACATTGTAAGAGTATTGGAGATAAATTGATTGATAAATGATAAATTTGTTCTTGCATGTATGTTCAGTATTCTATGCCAAGGAGGTAAATTGAGTATACGCTTTAAACATTTGTTTTGTGGCACTTGGAATACCGAAATTACAAGACCGGCGGTAAAGCTAGCCGTACTAGAAGTGAAGAGGAGTAGAGAATTCCCCAACTGGGAGAAAAGATCTAGTTCCGATATCAAACTTACAAAAGATAAAGCAAACGTGCTCAGAGGTGTGCCAAACAAAGGCAAAGAATAAGGCCTGTAGATTGGAAGTATTCGACCATTTGGGGTCCTTACTGATCCAAAGAGGATCATGGCATACTACCTTTCACACTCGAATACATCCGGGAAACGATACGCGCATTATCGCAGAACTACGCAACGAACTGAACAAAGCTCTTACGAATGACACCGACCCGACGACAAAACGGCTAAAGATAACTAAAGCTTTAGACGACGAATGTGATTATGTATTAAATCTTATTCGAGACTGCGTAAAGACAAGAAGGAAAAGAAGCCGAGGAGTACTCGGATTTCTTGAAGATTTCATATTTGGAGGAGATGAGTTTGACGAACAACTAGCGCTATTAAAATCTACAGAGGACCAAAAGATTATAAGACTATCAGAAAATTTAGAGGAAACCACAAGAATTTGATGGGTCAAATAGTCAACAAAATCCTGCACATAAATGAAGGTATTACACAATTAAAAAAGGAATTCAGCGAAGATAAACGAAATAGATTCAACAAATACGTAGAAGAGACAGGGTAAAACTATACGACGCAATGATTTTTGGTTTCATGTAACCTACATCAATAGTAATTTTAGAAGATTACAAAGAAGACGGAAGAAGAGCATCTTCAACGATAAAATCAGGGGGCTGCCTACTCTAGGTCACCGTTTAAAAATGCCGTGATTATGTCGTATTGCGTAACGCTTCTGACTTTTCAAACTTCTGACTGAGTATATGGTTGTAAACGTCTATGCCAAAAGAATAGTTGGCTATTATTATAGCTTCACCTCAATATAGAAGAGCTTATCCTGCTTGGGGTAACATGTCATGATTAACATTTTCACCTAATACCTATTCTTACGCTCAGCAGTACCATATTGTTGAGGTGAATACGGCGTAGAAAATTGACACACTATACTATGTCGGGGCGGCCCGATGGTAATGCGACAGCGGCGCCGGTCTTCACGCGGCAGGACCGGGGTTCAAGTCTCATCTGGGCCGTTCCCCCATAGTGAGGATTGACTAACCAACTATGCGGTATCAATTAGTCTAGTAAGCCAGAAATGACAGGCATGACCTTAAGAGGTCGTTAGGCCAAGAAAGAAAAAGACTATGTTGCTTTAGATAATCTTTAAATTTTTTTCCAGAATATTCTCCTCCGTTATCAGGCCGTAGTACGTACTATTGGCTTATTCTCAAACAGCATCATCTCGACACATTCCTTCAGTTTGTTTAATGTCTATGATTTCTGTTGTATTTACCACAGCTGTTTACTAATGTTAAAAAGTATCGCTTACCTCCTAGCGTCGCTGTCCGCAATGGGTTCACATACATCCGTATGATTCAGATCCACAGCGCTATTCAATTTACTTTTTGAACTCTTCGGAAATTGCATTCATTGGATTTTACAGCCACTACATACTTCACACGTTTCAGAACTGTTACCCAGTTTGAGTGTCATTCCTGACACCAGTCTTGGAAGATTCTTCAATACGGTAAAGTCGCTGTATCCCAGTTTACAGTGACATCTGTGGACACACTCATGAACGTTACATGCGTACGATACACTACGATTGTGCAAATGCTTTCCAAAACGATTCAACAGCACCAACCACTCCGTTTTTGCTAATAGTTGTAGCTTTTGCAGCAAAATTAATTGTGGCGAGATCACTTCGGTGTTAGTTGGCCTCTAAATTGTCCACTCTTAACACAACTAATTCGCTTCACAATACTCCAAACTGCTGCGCTGCGCTTGGCTTGTCATAAAAACAAGGATTTTATTTCCTCACGTCTAGCACGTCTAACACGTTTGAGCCCTTAACAGAAACTGATTATTCTTGCTGCTTAGCCTTAGCCTTAGCCTTAGCCCCAATTCATGGGAACGCTATCTGGTCCAAACTGATCTGGCTTTGTACGTATACGCACGCAGACTTTACAGTGCGCACTGTATTTAAAATGCGTCGACGTGCTTATGCTATCAATTTGGTGACCGTGGTGCTCTTACTAAAAGTGCGAATGTTTGATAATATACCTCAACTCATATTGATAACAAATTCTAGGAACGAGTCACCTAAACACGAGACGGAAAAAAGAGATAGAAATAAAGTAAAGGTTATAGGTCGTGAAATGTGAAGACTGTGGTCCAATGCTTTTTTTTTTTCAAATAAACCTTGCCGAAAATAAGGGCAAATAATACTTGACGAAATTTAATGATACTTATGTTCATAGCTTTCAACGCAGCTAAATATTTATAAATGCAAGTTTATTAATTTATTTCCTTGAAATTAAATTCCTGCCTTCAAGGCACGAAATGACGATGGACAGATGAACAAAATGAAATCTTAAGGTTTTTTTACAAATCTAACAAAAACAAACAAATTCGAAAGCTCAAATCGGAATCGAAGGGACCTGTAATGTAAGGTAACATTTGATGAGGAATAATTGCGGGATATTAAAACATTTATCAGTTGTTTGTCTATGTTCGCTTTCATATTGCCGCAGGTTAAAAGTCAAATGACGCTTCAACGAGTACGAAGAAGTGCCACTTATCGTTAAAACATCCTTGCAAATGTTACATCTCTGTCCTTTAGGGAGTCCGTGTTGAGGCGAGCCTGCGTGTTAGCTTCACCCCCATTGGCGCGGGGGCGGGCGATTCTGAAACGCATCACTAGGCCAACCAGGTAGTGATCGGAATCGATGTTGGCTCCTCTATAAGTTCTGACGTTTAACAGGCTCGACTGTCTTCTGCGGCTAATCAACACGTGGTCTATCTGGTTGGAAGTGGCTCCATCCGGAGACACCCACGTAGCTTTGTGGATGTCCCGACGCGCAAACTTGGTACTTCCGACGACCAGATTGCTTGAAGCTGCAAGCTGGACCAATCTACTACCATTATCGTTGCTGTGCTCATGTAGACTGTGACTTCCAATGTATTGGCGGTACATTGGCTCCCTACCGACCTTTGCATTGAAGTCCCCCAGGATGATTTTTACGTCATACCTGGGACACTGGTCAATTGTTTTTGTGAGGAGGCCATAGAACAGGTCCTTATCCTCCTCGTCCTTGTCTTCGGTAGGGGCGTGAACGTTAATGAGGCTGATGTTGAAGAATCTGCCTCGCATGCGCAGGGTGCATAGCCTGTCGTTGATAGCCTTGAAGCCGATGATCTCGGATTTCAGCCGGGGACCTACGGCGAAACCCGTTCCGAACATGTGGTGGCGGTCGTGGCAGCTATAATAAATGTCGTAGCGGTTGCTGCCACGCCTGTTATGCACACCATTCCCTAGCCAGCGAATCTCCTGCAGTGCTACGAGGTCCATGTTTAGTGTGGCTAGGGCGTCATCTAGTTGCCTCAAGGCTCCGGCTCTGTAGAGAGTGCGTACGTTCCATGAGCCCATATAAATCGTAGTCCGGGGGCGGTGCGGGGGTCTAGAAATCGATCATATCTTCTTCGGATATTTTAATTTATCCTGATTATAATAAACCATTTGTGCTAACAACTGTTGCCTCAAATTACGCTATAGGTGCAGTTTTGTCACAGGGTGAAATTGGAAAGGATAAACCAATACATTTTGCTTCTCGATCGTTAACAAAAACCGAAGAGGCATATTCCGTTTCGGAAAAGGAAATGTTAGCGATAATTTGGTCATTGAAAACCTTTAGGAATTATTTGTACGGTACAAAATTCAAAATCTTAACGGATCATCAGCCGCTTACTTTTACGCTTTCTCAGAGAAATACTAACGCTAAACTAAAGAGATGGAAATCTTATCTCGAAGAACATGATTATAAAATCTTATACAAGCCAGGAAGAGCAAATGTCGTGGCAGACGCATTAAGCAGAATTTGCTGCTCCATGATAGCAACTCAGCATTCCGCACCCGACTGTAGTTTGTTATATAACCCTCAACTGAAGGACCTCTGAATGTTTTTCGTCATTAAGTCATAATAAGAGAAGGTAATCAAAGCGTAGAAATTAAGAACCTAATTTCGAATTTTAAGAGGATATAATACATACCAATGATATGACTGAAAAGAATTTACTAAATATTCTACAAACGCACTTTGATGCATCGAAACTAAATGGATTATTTACATCGGAATATATTATGAGAAAAATTCAAGAAACATATAAGAAGCATTATGGACAATAAAATATGTTAAAAATACGATTTACACAAAAGATTTTAAAAGATATTGAATCTCCATCAGATCAAATGGATATAGTCAGTAAAGTACATTCAAGAGCACATCGAGGAACGGAAGAAAATAAGCAGCAAATCATCCGGAAGTATTACTTTCCAAAGATGACCGCTATGATCAGAAACTACGTGAAATCCTGTGTCACGTGTAATGAATGTAAATATCAAAGTCTATATAAGATAGAAGTCGATTTTTAGCTAATATCATCGCCACCATCTTGAATAAAATGTTTGACGTTTAGGTCGAAAACTGTTTACCAACAAAACAACAATTACAGAACCAAAAGACGCTTGTGCAAATAGATGTTAATTTATGTTGCATTAGGCAATGAAACAAAGTTTAATGTTTTAAAAGAGTTTCAATGATTGTTTGGGTCATGAAATGTAAATGAAGAACGAATATATTTTGTTTTGTATTATCGCCCAAACCATCTATGTGTTTACGCGATCAAAGGCTCCGGTTCGCGCCAGTCTACGATATTACCAGTAGCAAATATGTTTTCAATCTAGTTGTTCTAGATGATCATTTTCATGCTTGATTTGTTACTGGCTGGCAAAGAGTGTGTACTTTTTGAGAATTAAGATGCACATTAGAAGGCTGGTGGCCAGTGCGTATCGATACGTGAATAGTTGTTTGTTGGCAGTTTCACAATGTTAGTGTCTTTAGCAGTGGCGGATCAACCTAGGCGCGGAGGGAGCACCCGCTCGGGGCCTCGCCGGTTGAGGGGGCCTCGCCGAAGAGGTAAATCCCGCTAACGCTCCTAACAATTTCATTAGGTCAATACTACCATCTCCTTGTGGTCGTCAGTTACGTGCGTTAAACAATAAACTTTAAAAACGATCATTGAAGCGTTTCTGGCATGATATGTTAGTTTTTATTTCTATCTAGTCTGAAAAAAACGATTGGTTAGACGAAATGTGCGGTTTACATTTATAATGGAATACAATTCATAATTTGATAATGATTCTATTACAAACAATTACTTAACAACCGCGGTCCTGTCGTGTGAAAACCAGACACCGCTATAGCTAAACTATAGTGCCCTGAATGTATCGATTAGTTCTCTAGTTTATCGCCAATATATAAGCTTATATATAACAAATAATATAACGCATAATATATACCAAATAATAAGTGAATAACAAGAGTGAGATTCAGTTAGTCATACGACAGAGACGTCCGAGTCTTTCTATGTTCATGTGTTCGGTGGTCATGTTGCTCGGAGATTCTGGAATCGGCATTCGGTTTTTCCTTAGATTTTTTACTTTTCAGAGATTCTTATAGGCAGTTAACATGTTTATTAGAATCATATGTATATTTCACATGTTAAGAAACATATAACATATAAAGATAACTAGGTTTTTGATTCTTGTTTCTCTAACATTTGTTTGTATTATACAATGTATTTCATAGATATACGGCCTGGCCGTGCAACCGTGATATAAACGTTAATGATAAGATATAATAAGCGTTAACATTTTACTATTATTCCGAAAAGGATTGTTCATAATTAAAACTAGCTTAACCCATGAAACAAATCATAATTAAAACTAGCTTAACTAAATGGAAACGTAGAAGGAAAATAAATTCTATTTATGAAACTACGTAGTTCAAGTAGTAGAGTCCGTGATAAAACATAAGCCTATTTTTACATTTCAAACAATAGGATTTCGATCATACAAGTGCATGGCATGGTTGTAAGTACATGGCAAATGAAACCTTCATTGATTTAAAAACAATCGAAAAGCTATTACAAGGTAAAATCTTGATTTAAACAATAACCAATGTATACGTGAAAGAAAGTCAACAAATCAATCTAGCGTAGACCGTTTTTTCGCAGAGGTGGATTTATCTAAAAAATGAATACCCCACCGAATTTCATCAGCAAAGGAACTAAAAGCAAAATGAGCTGAAATAGGATATTATGGCATTCATAATAACAAAGAGACTAATGTAGAATTAAACATAAATTAAATAAATAAATAATTAACTAAGTTACTACATAAATAAATAAATTAATTTATTAATTAATAAATTATTAACAAATAAATAAATAAATTTATAAATAATTATATGTAAATTCATTTTTGAAATATGAATACCAAAATGGACAAGTGCGAAAAAATCAGTTAACAATTTTTTTCATTTTTTTAGTCCGTTTCGCATGCGGTTCTGGATACTTCCGTTTCGGTTTTGATAGCTTTTCAGTTATTCTCTTTAAATTAATATAACGCATTCTTACTATCACACGTTGCTTGGCAAACGAACGAATGATTTCCAATGGTAGATCCGGTAACGGCTTTTGAATAGCTTTGGTTATTTTTGCTACAATTCCTGTCGTTTTACGAAGTTTGCCATCCGTATTCATTTTGATGAATTTTTTTTTCCATTTTAATACCCATAGTCAAAAACTCTTTGGATGGCTCAAATAATCCTCTTACCGACAAATGTCTAACAAAGGTCGGGGGTTGACAGTAACTATGGTCAGTAGTAACTTTAAATGTTTGGAATCCTAATTTTAATTCCGGATATTTCCCGTCAAACTTATTGGCAATAAACCCCATTACGTACTGCAGTCCATCACTTTCTTGTTCTGCAAGTATTATATGACTACTACTAACAGTACTGATCACTTCCGAACCATCACTCTTCCCATCGATCCCTTGGCAAATATCGTTTATGTTTTCCATTGCACGCGTATCTGGCAGAGTTTGATTTAAATTTATATTACCAAAAACTGCTGCTGATAAAAAATCTTTATTTGCCTCTCTGATGTTACCATTTGGATCATCCTTCTCATTGGTAAGATTTTTTAAAATCGTTGGTGACTTACCAATAATCATCATTCTTATTCTGTATACGCAAGATAAGGCAGATAGATGATCGTATACGCCGCCAATTTGGCGTAGTTAAGAGAAAAAGTGCTCAAGAACATCCTGATTGAGCTGTAAAAAAGAAAATAAATGACAAAGTATTAATGAAAAAGAAATCTAAATATGCAAATGTCATATTCACCTTGTGGGTCGACAGGAAATTGATGTTGTGCTTCGCTTTCATGTCATCAAAAAGAAGCTGAAGCGAGGTAATATGCATTAAAATTGATTTTTGGAATACTTGCATACCCGTTTTTCCCATTGCGTTCATACAGGGTGTTCGAGATAAATTTGACAGTCACCTACGGAGAAAGACAATTTTTTTATGACAAAATTAATCATCGGGGAAATTTTTTTTGTTTTAGAAATAGTAGCTTACCATGTATTTTATTCATTTTATTCAAAATATCCGCCCTCGGCTTCTATTACGGCCTCCACCCGTCTCCGGAACCGAAAACAAGCCCTGGCGACAGCTTCGCGAGGTAGGGCCGCGAAAACGGACCTGATTTTCGACATCAGCTCCGCCTTGGTGTTGCTGGAGGTTCTATTGGTGTCCCGTTCCACCGCGCCCCACACGAAATAATCCATTGGATTAAGATTTGGGGAGCCGGGAGGCCACACATTCGGCGCGGTGAAGTCGTTGAAATTGGCCGCCAACCACTTTATCGTTTTGGAGGCTGTATGGCACGGAGCGGAATCCTGCTGGAACACATACGGTCTGCCGTTAGCCACTCTCGTGATCCCCCATCCCCCCCATGACCCCCATCTCACGTGCCAACCGCCGAATTCCGATCCCCGGATTTTCCATTACGCGCGCCTGGAGGTCAGCCAGGAAAGCGTCGGTCCGCACGCAATCCCGCCGCTGAGAATGTGGTTTTTGTGCTGTCACCGCTTCGTCGTCGCTGTTTTCTCCCAGCTCACTCCGGATCGCCTTCACCGTATTCAGCGAACACTGCACGCACTGCATGATGTCGCGGTTCTCGCGTCTGGCGCGGATCATCATGATGCATGTGATCCGCTTCCACAATGTACTCTTTTTTGGCATTTTTTTGGAATGTTTTCGCTGCTTGTTTCGTACACTTTTAGCTGTCGAATGACGTATTGCTTGTTTTCCTATGCCAATTCAATCACGAGTTATAAACAAAAATGTAACTGTCAAATTTATCTCGAACACCCTGTATATATATATTTTTTTTTTTGGACTTGTGATATTAATATTTTCTTTCCAATCTATGTGAGGTCAATTTCTTTTACGCAGGAAACATCTTTCTTCAATTTCTCTTCTTAATTTTATTCTTGTTTGATAAAAATGTAATGGACTTAGCTTTCATTGTTTCGGCACCGTCTTATATTGCTGGTCAGTCTCGTTCGTTCCGTCCGTCAGTTCAGACGTATTTATTGGTTGCTCCGTACTGCATTTCACACAAATACTTATCACAAGTTTAACGAACACTACGTCCCGCACTCTTCTCCCATGATGGTGGGAAGGGGCAGGCCGAGGGGCAAAAGACCAAAGCTATCGGCGACGAATACAAACGGAATCGACACGAGGTCGGATCCATCTGAAAACAGCTACGCACTACTCAGCGACAACGAAGAAGACATGGGTAAACTCCTGCAAGTGACCAAACAGCAAGAGACCAATACCAATACGACAAACGTGTGTAACAGTGCATCTGGTAAAATACCGCCCATAGTGGTCAAGAGTTCATCAGTGGCTTTTGTTCACAAAGCTGTGATAGCTGCAGGTGTAATACACTACACAACTAAATCGACGAAACACGGTACTACCGTACAAACTACTAATTCGAATGACTTTCGCAAAGTGGTAAACCACTTTAAAAAATCAAGCCTGGCCTTTCACACATACCAACTCCAGGAGGACAAAACATCTAAAATAGTGCTATACGGTCTGCATGATCTGCCAATCGAAGAGGTAGAGAAGCTTCTAAATGCCGAAAACCTAGTCCCTAAATGCGTGAAGCAGCTTGCACTAAGGCAGAAACGCTACGACGAACACGCAGTTTACTTGCTTCACTTTAGTGTGGGTAGTGTATCGATGCAGTTATTACGTTCGATCACCGCGCTGGATCATTGCGTAGTTAAGTGGGGATACTACTCCAAAAAATCGGGCCCAATGCAGTGCAAAAGGTGAAAGCTCTATGGTCATGGAGCTATGAACTGTAACCGAGCCGAGAGATGTAATAAATGTGCTGAGGAACATGCATCTTTCCTATGTCCCCTCACCGCCGGTACTTCAACTGGCGATGGTAAAGTGCCTGAACACAAGCTTAAGTGTGCCAATTGTGACGGAAATCACACCGCAAGCTTCATTGGCTGTCCAAAACGTCCGATAATGTCAAACACAAAAACAGCCTCAAATACACAGAAAGGTTTTATGCCAGTGCGTTCTGATTTCCCTCCACTGCCTCAACCAAAACCAATCCCGGGTTGGAGATCCAACACACACCACGAACAGTTCATACAGCCGCCAGTACACACTAGGCAAGCCGATAGTGGTCAAAACTATACGTCCCGCGAACTATTTAGTGCAGAAGAAATCATCCCTATAGTAGAGGAAGTTTTTAAAAAACTAGCTAAATGCATGTCGAAACAAGACCAAATAACAGCAATTTTTCAAGTGGTTGCCAAATACTGTTTTCCATGATGGATTGCCCTGTTGACCTTGAAGTTTCATTCTGGAATGCGAACGGCATTTCCAATAAAAAACATGAGTTAAGCCAATTTTTAGCTGCACACAATATAAAGATTATGTTGATTGTGGAAACGTTCCTTAAGCCGGTACATGCTTTCAACATGCCAGGTTATACCATATACAGGTTAGATAGATTAATAGGGCCAAAGGGAGGAGTTCTAATTCTTGTCTCAAAAACTCTAAAGCACCAGTTGAGTGATTTTAAGCTTGAAATAATCGAAGCTATAGGAGTGAAAGTCTATACCGAACAGCAGTGTATAACTTTTATATCTGCATATCATCCCGGTTCCAATGTAAATTTAACTGACTTTAAAAAAGATATTCGAAAACTTACCGCTCGCAAAGACAGTTTCTTCATCTGTGGCGATCTTAACGCTCGTCACAATATGTGGAACTGTTCTTCCAACTCAGCTGGAAAAATCCTTTTCGACGAATCTCAAAAAGGATTATTTTCGATTTTCTACCCAAATAAACCAACCTACATCCCAGCAGACACTTCTCGCAAACCATCCACGCTTGACCTGACACTCACCAATAGCCTAAACGTATTCACACAACTCAAAACAATCACATCACTCACATCAGATCATTTACCGGTTTCCTTCTCAATTCAAAAGACTAAAGCAAACATTATTCCTGATTTTAAAATTAAAAACTATAGTAGAGCCGATTGGAATTCATTCAAATCCATCATTAACGATTCGATCGAGTTAGCCACAACACACATGTGCGATATTCAAGAGTCGTCTCAAATTGATAGCATGCTAGAAAAATTAACCTCAGCCATCACAAATGCACATGAAAGAGCCATTCCTACAGTGATCCCAGGAAAATATAATATTATACTTCCTGATCACATTATATCTTTAATAAAGCTCAGGAATAAATTTAGAAAAAAATGGCAGAGACACAGATTAGAGAATTCATACCGGGAAACCTATTATTTCTTAAAAAGAAAAATCGAATATCTAATCACTCAAGAAAGGAACAAAGCATGGAACAACACTCTTGAAAGTATCAACCCACAACACAACAACACAAATCGTTTCTGGAAACTGGTCAAAACCATTCGAAATCAGCATACTAGTATCCCAAATTTGAAGAAACATAACTCCGTGCTACTTACTGATTCAGAAAAATGTAACACTCTTAAAGAGCACTTTGAAAACGCTCACAGTTTAACTCATAGTATTGTGAGGTTGCTTATCACAATACACTTTATTTCCGCACTGTTACAACACGAGGTGAGGCGATTAAGAGAGATTCCTAAAACTCAACGATCCCTTTTTATAACATATTTCTCTTTCGCGTTATCTAGCTATCTTATCTCACTTTCTCACTACTCCCGCAATGCGTGAGTTCC
>KZ063766.1:0-15104 GCA_002091835.1 Anopheles maculatus | reverse complement strand
TTTTTTTTGCATTAGCTCAATTAAAATTTTAATAACACTTAATATTGGCTTTTCTTTTGTTTTTCATCCATGTTGATAAGCGAAGAACGTCCACATAAACATAAAAATTCCACATACTTGTTTCATGTTGTGAGGTTGCTTATCACAATACACTTTATTTCCGCACTGTTACAACACGAGGTGAGGCGATTAAGAGAGATTCCTAACTTCAACGATCCCTTTTTATAACATATTTCTCTTTCGCGTTATCTAGCTATCTTCTCTCACTTACTCACTACTCACGCAATGCGTGAGTTCCTAAGTGATGCGTGTCCTCGCGTGGTCACTCATTCTCTTCACTATCACTTAAGTGATTCCTGGTGTGTGCGATGTGTATTCTCGCTAACCCTTCATGTCGCAGGTTGAGAGTGATGTTCTACAATTCTATTTTGTTTATGAAGGCGAACACCACAGAACCCCCCACCAGTGACGGAGTCGCGATGAAACGGAATTGTTGGTGTGGTTAATTTTCTTTGTCTACAAAGCGAACACATTTTTTGTGATTTGAATATTTGCCTATTTTGGAGAACCCTTCCAATTCGAAAGCAGGTTTGAGACGGTCAATCGAAATTGATTCGTTTCTTTCGTTGATCTTTACCGTGAAAAATTTTCTGCATCGACGAACTACCTCATAGGGTCCTTCGTACGGTGCTTGTAAACCTGTTCTTACTTTATCTACACGTACGAAAACATTCTTACATGTTTCTAGATTTGTTGGTAGATAAGTCGTTGTTTTATTTTGGTGTACGGCGTCAGTGGTCGGTTACCACGCGGTTCTTAACACGTCGTTCTCGATGATGGCTGCAGCTTAGTAGTTCGGGCAGTTTACTCGATGGCTGCGCCGACGAAGAAACTCCAGACGTACACGATGCTGATCCGGTGAAATATTTTACGTCTTCCGCGATGCTTGCTGCGACGGGAAACACGTCATCCACGATGGCTCCTTCTACGGCAAACACGTCATCCACGATGGCTGCTCCACGTTGTACTTCACTCTGCAAATCGCGATGGCCGCTCCACGTTTTCTAACACGAGGCCAATCGCGATGGCTGTTACACGTGGTTCACTTTGCAGATCGTAATTTCAGCTTCACGTCATCCTTCTTACGAGTAAAATCGCGATTCAGCTCCGGCGTTGTCCCGTGTTGCACTCGATGGCTTTCTGAGCCCTGGCGCTGAGTTTCGTTGAGTGCTCAATGAGAACGGCCGGTGTTTGGTGACGTCACTCGCGATTTCGGCAACCGCATGGTCCGGAACGTGAAATTGACGAAAGCGTTTACCCGGTGCGTTGCTTCAACTGGTTCCTTGGCTGCGATGGAACTTGTCTGCGCGGTTACGCGCTGCACTCTCCTTAATCCAATGCCAACACCATAAGTGTGCTCTGCTCTAATCCAACGCTGTAGTGCTATGATGAGCGTGGACGTGGTGGACAGCAGATGCGGGAACGAAACGTGCGGAAATGTGATGTGCAGCAAGTGCGGGGGCGTGGTGCACGATACGTGCGGGAGCGTGATGTGCGTTGGTATCGACGGTTGTCGAATCTTCCTTCATGCGTTAAGCACTGGGCACTGAGCACTTTGCACTTTCTTGCACAATTCGTGAGACTTTTTGCGATACACCGTCTCAGATCACGTCGGGGTCACCAATTTGTGGAGCCATTCCTACAGTGATCCCAGGAAAATATAATATTATACTTCCTGATCACATTATATCTTTAATAAAGCTCAGGAATAAATTTAGAAAAAAATGGCAGAGACACAGATTAGAGAATTCATACCGGGAAACCTATTATTTCTTGAAAAGAAAAATCGAATATCTAATCACTCAAGAAAGGAACAAAGCATGGAGCAACACTCTTGAAAGTATCAACCCACAACACAACAACACAAATCGTTTCTGGAAACTGGTCAAAACCATTAGAAATCAGCATACTAGTATCCCAAATTTGAAGAAACTTAACTCCGTGCTACTTACTGATTCAGAAAAATTTAACGCTCTTAAAGAGCACTTTGAAAACGCTCACAGTTTAACTCATAGTATGATTAGCCCCTTAGAACAGAAAATTATTTCTACCAATGCTAATTACTTTGCTTCAAACCAAGGAAATCAGATAAATCCATCAGACTTCTTAAAACCCAAAGACCTTACAAAGCTGATAAAAAATTTAAAAAATAAAAAGTCTACTGGTTGCGATGGAATTAATAACACTTCGATTAAAAAACTCCCTCGAAAATCCATAATATATCTAACTACTATATTTAACGCATGCCTCAAGCTAGGGTACTTTCCACATCAATGGAAAATCGCAAAAATAGTGCCTATCGCCAAGGCCGGCAAAGATCAGACCAAACCTGAAAACTACAGACCCATCAGTCTCCTAATTTGTCTAGGGAAACTTCTGGAAAAGTTTATTGCCTCCAAAATACGTGCGCATGTTGATAACAACAATATAATTCCTGATGCACAGTTTGGGTTTCAACCTCACCGAAGCACAACCCATCAAATACATCGATTAAAAAACACCATAATCGAAAATAGGTTATTTAACAAAGCTACGGGATTAGTGCTCTTAGACAATGAAAAGGCTTTTGACTCAATATGGCATCAGGGACTTCTTCATAAGTTAATCATATTTAAAGTTCCCGCTTATCTCATTCGTTTAGTTAAATCATTTTTGAACAATCGTAAGAACATTGTGTACATTCGAAAATCAAAATCACCACATTATGAACCCGTTGCCGGGGTACCACAAGGCAGTGTACTATCACCCTTGTTGTTTAATATTTATATAGCAGATATTCCGAATGCACGGAACTGCACTAATTTTCTTTACGCAGATGATTTTGCAATATCTTCTTCAGCTAAAAGTCCCAACGTAATTATTAGACGCTTAAACAACGCTTTAGAAATATACGCCAAATATTGCATTAACTGGAAACTGAAAACCAATAGCTCAAAATCCGAGGCAATCTTTTTCACTAGGAAAACATGTATGCGCAAAATACCACAAAGCGAATTGATGATGAGGCAGGAGTGCATTCCATGGAAACCAAGTATCAAATACCTAGGAGTATACCTTGAAAAACGAGTTACTTTCAAAACGCATGTAGAAAACACTCTAGTAAGAACGAGCAAGATGATTAAAACTATGTATCCATTCTTAAATCGAAAATCAAAACTAAATTTAAAAAACAAATTACTTATTTACAAGGCATTTTTTCGACCTATACTTACGTACGCATCTCCAGCTTGGAAAAACATTGCAAACTCCCACCATAAAAAAATACAAATAATGCAAAACAAAGTTACTAAAAATGTTCATAAATGCACCTCCTTGGTTCAATAGTAATAGGCTTCATGAAATAACAACCACACCCAGTGTTGGGTGATATATTGAAAAAAACTATCAAAACTACCGTAATAAATGTCAAACTAGCAATATAAGAACATTGAACCATTTAGTTACAGTTTAGGCTAGATGTTATGTTTAATTTAATAGGCGTTTAATTTTATGTATCTTGATTAGGTGTTAGGTTAGGTTGTTAGGTAGGTTAGATTAAGTTTACTTCTTTTTCGTGGGTTTTTTTTTGTTAATTTTTCCCACTAATTAATTATTAATCATTATTTACGTACGAATTTCCTCAACTCAGCAATCACTAATCAATTATAAATCAATGAGGAAAGCAAACATTGCGAACCCATTACAACAAAATTAACTGTGTAAAATAACACATAATACGTATGAATCCGCAATAAACAACTATTACTACTACTATATTGCTGGTCAGGGGCTGCTGGGGAATTTGTCGTCATCTATGTCGTCATATCTGCTACTGTTATCATCCTTCCTTCCTTCCTTCCTTCATTAGAGATGTTTTACGGCTGCTACTTGGTTCACGCTGCTGTTCTTCAATTCACACGTTGTGCTGTACTTCACTTCACACGTTATTCTGTACTTCACTTTTAATTAATTCATCGTCTGTCGTGGTGGTTCTAGTATTTTAACACTTTTGCTTTCAAATGTCATCATCAAAAAAATCTTTGACTTTCAACCCTTGTTTGTTTTTCGCGATAATAATAAATGTTTTTCGGAATAAATGAAGACATGAAATAAACGATCTCTAATTTAACATATTTTTTATTAGCTCTTACTGCAGATCTGCAAGTATGGCGTATGTTTTTCCTCTCCCGAACTCTAGGGCCTTGTATTTTCCAATGGTTCGTATGAATTCTTCCGCCGCTGGTTCGTAGTCTTTCTTCGCCGCCTTGATCAGTAGCTCGAACACTCTTCCTGCTAGCTCGTCCACCTCTTCGTAGGTGGGTTGATAGATTTTCTTCACGTATTGCTCGTGGTTGTTTTGCTCTTCGCTGGTATGAGACATTTTGCTTCCTTGATCAGGTGGTGTTCGACTACAGGTAGTTGCTTAGCGACTGATATCACTTCGATATTTTTCCACATTTTTATACAAATTTTTGTTTCACATTCACCTGTCCAGCTATTTCACTTGCTGCGCTTTAAACTGGATAGTGGTTCTATTGTTGATAAAAATTAAACAACGCGTGCTAAATCGAATCGGTTCACTTTCGATCATTTTTTTTTCACAGTATCACGGCTCGCAAATATGTTGTCATTGGATCAGCACATAATGTTTTCGCACACACTTCAAATTGCGAAAACATTATGGGCATTTCCTGCTTGGCTATTTAGGTGCTTTATTGCCTGTTGGCGTGCCTTTTCTTGTACCCTTTTGTATATCTTATTGACAATTATCATAACATACATCGTCAACGCAAAGGCTATCAAAATGTTTAGCTTGAGGTCATGGCTCATATGCAAATCGGTATGGGTTTTCTGGTTTTGGATAATGGTTATATCGTTACCGGTTTTTAGTTCGTCGATTTTGGATGTTTTGCCTCCCATGTTTGTAAATGTTGTCGGTCACAAGAAATGAAATTCGCGGCCTAAGCAATTCAGCAATGTTATGTATCTACACAGCACGGTTGTTTCACTTATTGCTGATGTTGCACTACTTGAAGGTCATTGGTTTTTTTTTGCTACGTGCATCATTTAGAGACGCTTCGATCACTTTTGCTGACACATGCGTACGGTTTCACTTGCATTTTTAATGCTTGATTTCACTAATCATGTTCGAAAAATAATGTGCGTTCCACTTCACTACGGAGAACTTATACACTTTTCTTAACACTTTCTGTTATCTTTCCGCAGATACAGATTAAGGTCACGGTCGCCATGTAATATACGTTCTTCGTACTTACTTTTAATCGAGGAGAAGGAAACTTCGAACTCGCGGAAAACTGAGGTGGAAAGGTATCCAGTAGACGCATCGGGCGGAAAATGTAACCAGATACACGTTAGAGTTTCAACTTATCCATTCTGACTGAACGACTGGCTGGTCGTCACCATTCTTTATTTATATCACTTGTTCTCCAAGTTTCGTTCTTACATTGTTCTCTTTTCCTGTACCGACTTTCTATCTGCACTTTCTCTTAATTTCCAAGGTTCCCTGGCGTGCGTACGCGCACGGCTTGCGCTTGTTGCTGTTTTTGACCTGTCTCAACTTGTGTTGTTTTGCTAACATTAAGTGTTTGGTCAAAATGGTTAATTATGCAATTGTTGCATTCTTTAGTCGGAAGTTAACCTACTGTCCTAGTTTTGGTGTTAACGGGTGTTGTGCTATATTGAGAGTTTAATTCAGATAGTGAATGATATCTGTATAGCATTATGGATGCTACAAACGCAAGATAACAAAACAAAGATCTAATAACTTATTTTACTTATTATAGTTAAAGTGCGAACTTTCTACTTACCCAATGATTTGAGCTTTTTGAATATTCTCTTGTTTTCTTTTCCAGCTGTAGAAGACAATTGGTAATCCTCCGTTGTAAAATGGAAGGAACACAGAGCATCTGTTTTAGTTGGTGTCCAAGCTTCATCTCTTTTGCAAAATTTTACCCATTTCCGTTGAAGTATTTGATTAGAGGGAAATTTATGAAAACTTATATCCAAATCATATATTTTAGCAAAATATCGGCTGTTCCCTCAGAACGAAACAGCGCAGCTCGAAGCCATGTTGTATGCTAAAAGAAACATGAATAGGATCGATTGGACTGTGTGGTGATTTTCCTTGGCATGCCACTATTTTATTTATGTGTTACTTACAAAGCGTAATATAGAAATAAGTATCGAAAAAGTATCGTATATCACCAGCGAAACAACCGGGAATCAGCAAAGTATTCAATAACGCTGAAAATTTGTTTGTTTTCGATCTAACTTTCAAATATGTTCCCACGCTAATCTGTAATTTTGCTCTAGATGCATCGACCTCTATCTTATATAGACTTTGGTAAATATGATAGAAAACCAATTAGCAAAGCAATTCAGGAAACGACTATACCAAAAAGACCTTTTGAAATTGTGCATATTGACATTTTATTTTTAGCAAAGCATTATTTTCTGACATGTGTCGATAAATTTTCCAAATTCGCACAAGTCAAGAAAATCAACTCAAGAGCTATCGTAGATGTTCTTCCGCCATTAAAGTAAATTATACTCAAACACAAGCCTCCAGATATGATTGTTATGGATGGAGAAAAGTCATTCAATTCTGGAAATATTTTAGAATTTTTCAATGCCTAAAATATTACACCCTATGTTACCTCCACTGGTCGTAGTGAAATAAATGGAATAGTAGAGAGGTTTCATTCGACGTTTTCAGAAATTTATCGAATAACAAAATCTAAAAATACATCTAAGGCACTAGTTGATCTTGTTGATCTGACAGTTAACCATTACAATAATTCAATACATTCTGTTACAAAATTTACCCCTTTTGAAATAATTACACCTTCAGAGAAAAGTTCTGCAATTCTTATTGGAGTATCAGAAAATTTATGTCGGAAACAGAAACAAGATTTAAAATTCTTTAGCAAAAATAAGATAGACAAAACATTAACCAACTCAGCTCAAGTTTTTATGAAGACCAAACGAAGGACAAAACAAGCAAAACCATACAAAAAAACGGAAATACAAAAAGTAAAATAGAACTACTGTTATAACAAAAGACGGAAGAAAATTTCATCAAAACGATCTAAAGGTAATTAATTCCTGATATTGTACCTTATTACAGATTGTCTGCAACCGTTACAATGCAGAATATGACAATATCAAGTTTAGATAAAATTCCACTGATTTCCTTTGACTGAGGTATTGCTAGAATAGCTACGGCTAATACATACTACATTCACCATTTTCAAATATCAGATATCCAACATGAGGTGCAATCACTATTTACAGAGTTTGAGAAAATAGAAGAAAACCAGTTCACTCATATTATAAAAGAGGAATTCAATCATGTTACGAAAATGCTTCAAACTATCAGACCAATTCGTCAAAAACTATGGGATGCTATAGGAACGGTTTGGAAATTTATTGCAGGGAATCCAGACGCTAACGATCTTAGTATGATTAATTTAACTATGAATGGACTTATCGGAAATAATAATGCCCAAGTTAAAATAAATGAAGATATGGCATTTAGATTGAACGATAGTCTAGGGAAAATAAAGCAAGCTATAACAATTTTTAATAGTTCTTCAATGAAATTTTACTCTTTAAACATTTTCCTAAATTTGAAATACCTAGCAGATAGAATTGGAACCATTATTGAAAGTATCACACTAGCTAAATTGGGAATAACGAATATTCAACTCCTTAATCAAAACGAAATAGACGTTATAGTAGGTGTAAGCGACGCAGGCAATAAACCTAGCGTGCTTCCCCTAAACCCCTTTTTACAGGGAGCAGGGGGTGAGTCGCTGTCGGCGCACAGAAAGCGTTCGGACGGTTTGGCCTCTACTCTTCACTAGCAATTTTTACTAAGCTACTTAAGTTTCTACGACAAACACATACACAATGCTTGGTGGGGAAGTAAAAGGCGGTTTTATTGTTCTTTTTTTTGGTCAGGACCTTCGACATCAACGTGTCCCGCTAGCGACGTATAATAATTCACAGTTGTTTATTCTACTATTGGGCCTATCGATGATTGTGCGTATGGTTTTTTAGCTATGTGCATGCCTTTGTTTTTAGCTTACGTGTGGGCAGTATCATATTATTCATTAAATCGTTTTAATTATATAAGTTATTTATCCCTAGCGCGTGTCTGTTCCTCACGGGTCCTAATTGACACATGGAGCTTAAGGGAGCATTCTACTTGGTTGTACTTTTTATTATTTTTAATTTATTAGTATTATTTATTTTTTATTTTATCATTTATTTTGCTCTGGCGGTGACATCCCTCCCCCCGTAACTCCCCGAAGGGGTGTTACAAAGGAAAAGAAGCCGTCAGAGCTTGCCCTTATTCATATTACGCATTAATCTGCTTCGCCGACCGAGTCCGCTCATCCTTAAGAGGCACCAAATTAGAATTATTATCACTAAAGTAACAAACTTTCACCGTTAACCTTTTAAAATCAATAACACTGTCTCGATGTAAAGGTAAAAGAAAATTTAACTGCGATTATATATAGTTATGCACACAACGTTGGGTTGCATCCGACACCACGGTCCCGTGCTGTCCAACGTGACTCCGGAGCATCAGCGTTCAACCTGATACTCTAGGAATGCCACATCAGCATGGCACCGTGGGATACGCAGCCGACGGTGGCTCTTTCTGCTAGACGACGAAGCCAGCAGTCTTCATTCATCGGGCAGCGAGAACGGATCAAATTAGAATAAACATAATAATTAGAAATCTAATTTATTAGTGTACGATTTTTGTTCCTATCTCCGAACAAGAAACCATAACTATATAAATCAAGGGTAATAAAATAAATGATCCTACATCTGTTCTTCCTTTGCCTCGCTTCACATGACCAGAGTACGGCCGGAAGTACCTTGCGACCAACCTCCCTCTACCTTATTCATCTTTCCGGGTTCAGCTCCCTAGCTAATTCTTATATCCACCCCCTTATGCACTCTTACCACAATTACCATTCCATTCAACATAATACACGCTTTTCAAATTTCTCTCATCATCCAAATATATATCAATCATCCACATAATCTTTCATATACCTTCAACCGAATATCCAACATCCAAATCAATACCATATCCTTCGTACCAAATCTTCAATTTTCAAATATATCACCCAACACTCAACTAACCTTCTGAACAGCACTAATTAAATCTTACGTTTCACGTTCCTCTCGAATGGCAAGAAAGCTGATCCCCTGGCGTTTCCCAATCATAACGTCGCAAAGAACATCCTAACTGATTCACATCATTCCTTTGTCACAGGAAGTTTGGCGACCATGCAAACCGGTCGTTTTATAATAGGGTCTGGGCATTTAATTGTGACAGATCTAACTTGACTATCTGCTGCTGTATGTGTTTCCGTTATTCTGCCTTTGATCCATTTTCCGGGTTTTTGTTCATTAGGAAATACCACAATATCTCCTATTTTCAAAGGCGGTATCTTAATTTGCCACTTCTCTCGTTTATGCATTTGCGGCAGGTATTCCCTTATCCATCGGCGCCAATAATGTGTTGCAGCTAGCTGCGTTCTTTTCCATTTGCTTCTTAATACTTCGGCTGTGGAAATCTCATCCAATGTCGGTGCAGCGTCACCGTGACATCCTATCAAAAACTGGTTTGGAGTTAAAGGTTCATCGTCCTCATGATTGATGGAAATATGAGTTAGCGGACGGTTATTAATAATAGCTTCTATTTCGATAAGCGTTGCTCGTAGCACATGTTCCGGATACTGTTCCTTACCTAGAGGCAATAAACTCTTTATTTCTTTTACCATACGTTCCCACGCACCGCCAAAATGAGGAGCGGCTGGTGGGTTAAAATGAAAATCAATTTCTTCATTAGCACATCGTTCTTTTAGGCGTAAGATTTCTCGAGACGCACCAACAAAGTTGGTACCGTTATCGCAATACAGATGCGTCACCCTACCTCTTCTATAATGCATGCTCCTTAAACATAACAGGAATGCGTCGGAGCTAAGATCTATTGCCAATTCTATATGCACTGCGCGTGTAGTTAGGCATGTAAAAACAACTCCCCATCTCTTTTCTTGTCGTCTATCGATTGAAATTAGAAGTGGACCAAAGTAGTCCACTCCTGTATGCGTAAAGGGTTAACAAAACATTGCAATTCTTGCTTCCGGTAACGCTGCCATAAGAGGAATTTGGGGTTTACATTTTGCATTTTTACAGACTTAACAAGAAGCGAATATCTTTTTAAGCTCCGCCCTAGCGTTAATTATCCAATATTTTTGCCGCAAGGCTGCTAAAGTGGTTTCAAACTTTTGATGAAAATATCGCTCGTGATATGTCTTCATTATTAATTGAGTAATATAGTGTAGCATCCACAATGCTGTACATATGCTGAACTAAAGTTTCAATATAACACGAGACAGTACACATCAAAACTAGGGCAACAGGTGGTGCACTACTTTACCCGACAATAAAAACATATCACAAACAGCTAGAAGCAAAGTGACCGATATTTATCAAAGAATGCAACAATCGCGTAATTAGCGATTTCGCCCAAACACCCGTTACAACATAGACAACGAAACACCGACCAGCGCACTCGACTAGCGAGCGGCGCAATGCGACACGAAACCGAAAAGACAGTTTAGTCAGCAGTTAAACAGAAACAATCGAACCCATCCACACATAGCACATAGAAGACAATTGCGTAACGGAACCCGACAATTTGTTTGCGACAATTCTTGCCTCCATTCGAAAAGTGCTACAAAGCAATTTTATAAACGCATAAGGTTAATGAACAAACAAACGGTAGGGCTCTGAGCCGACAAACGAATGGCGCAACATAGCCAGGCGATACAAAATTGTTTTCAAAATAACGTTCGGAAAACTTAACCTAAATTAAGGAAAATAAACCTATTATAAATCGGTGAAAAATTGATATCAATAAAGCCCGTCTTTCCCAGCCAACAGAGTTGGTTTTTGGGTTTAGACTTGACACAACTCTACACCTGGCGTCCAATTCACTTCAAGAACTTTGAGTGTCCCCCTACCCAAGGTAAGGCCTCAAAGATTCCAACGAGCTAGTAAGGGATGTTCCTACCGAACATCTAAAGTCGCCTAGCCGACTTAATACGCCGATGAGCATCGAGCGTCCCCCTACCCAAGGTAAGGCCTCGATGTCTCCAACGTACCAGTAAGGGAGATTCTCCTCTAGAATCTCCACGGCTGCCTGGTCAGTCGAATTGAGGTAGAATTGGCCGACCAGCATCTGTTGTCGTTCTCGTCAAAGCGCCAAAGTAACCACGTAAGTAATGCGCAACCGAGAACACGCTATGCGCGATCAATTCAAAGCGTCTCTTCGCGTTATAGTCTGATCATGGAGATGTTCCTCCCGTGCCTCCTCGTTTACCGACATTACATGGCGACCGTGACTTCAGTCTGCAATCTACGGAGAGTGTAGTAAAACCGGAAGTGAAAGGTGCAAGTGTTATATCGTCCACTGGAAAGTTACAATCAACGAAGAGTGAAGTGTAATATGACGCAGTGAAGTGCGCACACGAACAGTGCAACACCCGTACAACGTGATGTACAGTTCTAACATGAAAATCGGTGCATGGTACATAAAAGTGCACCACCCAATGAACCACGATGTGTGAAAAAGAACAAATCGGAGTGAGTGATACATTTTACGCGAGTGAAGTGACAACATTTTAATTTACCCAAATTACGAAGGGTAATCGAAAACCAGGCAATAGACAAAAGTGTGCAAAATGTGTGGTGCAAGCCAGCCAGACAGCATCACCGGCGATGGCCAAGTTAATATTATTAACAGATTGGACCAACAGTCAGCCGACCACAGTGATCACGACGTAACAATGTGGTTATTACTAGTGATCTGTGCAATACATCTTGTGTTGTTCTTATGGAAGCTCTGGAAAGCGCTTATGAACAAACAAGCGTTGCGAGCGGCACAACTACATGCCAGCACCAACAACATCTAAAACAAAAAGGGTGCAGTGAAAAAACCAATACACCTAATAACCTACCACCGCAAGTTCACCCCTTTCGCGCATCAGCACCTGCCGATTACCGTTACGAAATATGCTTAACCGAAAAATCGCGACCAAGTTTCAAAACAAAGTGACACCCTATACGCGATCATGTTACATTGAAAAACGAACTAAGAACGTATGAAAGTAACAAAAAAAAAAAAAAAGTGAAAACCCGTTACAATTTCAAAATTACAAGTATAAATAAGGACAAACAGTTCAGTGATCAATCATTCTACAACACCAGCGCCAGCCGAGAACCCGCTGCCAAGCAATCCGCCAGCAGAGAACCCGCTGCCAAGCAACCCGCCAGCCGAGAACCCGCTGCCAAGCAACCCGCCAGCCGAGAACCCGCTGCCAAGCAACCCGCCAGCCGAGAACCCGCTGCCAAGCAACCCGCCAGCCCGCCTGCCAAGCACCCCGCCAGCCGAGAAACCGGGGCCAGCCAACCCCCAACTGGTCAGCCCGCTAGCCGAGGACCCGGTGCCATCCAGTCATCCTACCCGGTATCCCGCAACCAACTCACCAACCGACAACTACCTACCAGTCAAAACCCGCACGAAGGATGTACCAATGCAAAGAGAGATACCTCCTGAACGTAAGGGAAAAATTCGGACCATCGCACGAAGAGGTAGCTGCTCAAGCTATAACAGTACTGGAGCAGCTGCTCCACAGCAATCACGAGGATTTCCGACCATCAATGGACCAGCTAAAAGAGATACTAGGTAAATACAAAGAAAATCCAACACTAAAATCCGAAACATTCGCGGCGCTAATTGACCTTCAGTACGAGCTGATAATAAAAACATTGTGAGAAAAAAAAACATTTTTTTTTTGCTCTTCCCCTTTATTTTATAATTTCTTTCCGAAATATCAACCAAAACAAATATCTTTAAATAAACTGATGAAAAAAATATATATAAAATTTGTATAAATATTAATTGGTCCAAATAAGAAAGAAAGTCCACCCAAGAAAGCCCTAAAATCCGAAATGTTGGTTTTCTCTTCCCCCCCTTATTTGCTTTTTTTTAATTTTTTTTTTTTTTTTTTTGCGGATTACGGATACATACTTATACTCTTAAATGACAAAGCTAAAACAGACAACAGGATTTGATAGAAACGACATGAGCAACATTGATTGATCCAATAATACGAAAGAAATTTGGATTGTAAAGTAAAGAAATAATGGATATTTAAACGAATTCATAAAATTAAATCCTCCTGCAATGTTTATGAATATATATATTTCTAAATGACGAAAATAACACAAAATATAGAAAAATTACAAATTATTAATGGTAAATTGCAACAAAGCTCTAATAAACTTCGGACGTGTAGCTTAACTCAACTAAGACTTCAAGCTGAGAATTGTTTTAAAGAAATTCAGCAAGACATTGATGACCACAAGGGAAAATATACAATCAATGAACTAATACATTTCCACAAAGTTTCTCAAAATTTATTCACTAACATTAAAACTAGAATAGAAGTAGATATATTGAATAATTCAATAGAAACCTTGAATAACATTGAATCCAACATTAAAGAGAGCGACCCCGAAGAGTCGAGTGACTCTATTAAAACCCTAAATAGCACATTTGAAGACAAAGATAACAAGATGGCATTTGACATTAAAACAGCGACAGGGCTAGTACCCATGTACGATGGATCGCACGAAAACCTAGGTGCATTTATTGACGCAGCAAATTTAGTACAAGAACTAAATCCAAACCATGAAGTAATGCTAGTAAAATTTATAAAATCTAGATTGACAAATAAAGCAAGAATAGGATTGCCAACACATATTACGACGTATCAAGAATTGATAGATGATATTAAAGCAAGGTGCCAGGAGAAAACCAACCCAGAGAAAATCATCGCTCAACTAAGGACCATTCCATCTAAAAACACACAAAGTTTGTGTAATGATGTGGAATTGTTAACAGCTAAACTAAAAGGAATATATCTTGAACAATGTATTCCCGAAAAAATAGCAAATGAAATGGTCGTCAAAGTAGGATTAAATGTCCTTAAAGAAAAGGTATCAAATCCAGAAACTAGAACGATCCTTATTTTCATCGATTACAGCGGCTACGAACAAAATTGTTCAATACGAAAGCAACGATGATAAAAATAGTTCAAGCATTCTGTCATTTGGACAAAATAATTATAACTCTAACAGAAGATCAACAAATAATACAAACTATCAACGATCATGGAACAGACACCCTCCCAACCCCCCCATAAGGAACCAATACAACAGAAACTACAATCCAAACTATAGACAAAACAACTACAATAACAGGAATCTCAACAATAACAACAACAACAGAAACAACAATAACAGGCATCACAGGAACAACAACCAGCCAGGCAGGTTAGCAATAACTAATTTCAGTCACAATGATCAGGATAGAAGAAGACAAAGACCGATATACTTGACGCAACAAGATACTGCAGATGATGACTTTTGGAATCAAAATACACGACTAAATGCAGATACCAACCAGGGTAGACAAGTATACCTGCAAAATGAAAAGCAACCCCCTTTTTTAGAGCAAAGTCAGCCTTAATTGAGGCTCGACCAGTACTAACTATTGACCTAAAAGGAACCGATTACATCAAAGTTAGAGCATCCTTTGCAAGAGACACATACTGCACATTCATAATAGATACTGGAGCATCTATATCACTTTTCAAAGCCTCAAAATTAATTCAGAACCAGAGAGTAAACAATAATAAGAACCTAACCCTTCGAGGAATTTCAGATAAATCGATAAATACATTAGGTTACACTTCTTCAGCAATTAATTTTGGAAATACTATCATCAAACACGACTTTTATCTCGTACCAGATGATTTTAGCATTTATGCAGACCGCATTTTAGGAAGAGATTTTTTCAAACAGCACAGATGTAAAGTAGATTACGGATTTGATTTACTCCGATTCAACTATAACGGAGAAGAAGTACAGCATCCATTAGAAAATGGAGA
>KZ063765.1:0-35191 GCA_002091835.1 Anopheles maculatus | reverse complement strand
GGTAAACGTTACGCCGGTGTTGTATGAGGCGACGGTCAAAAAACCACCACCCGACTTGTTCACCAAGGGCGTCGACTTTTTCACTGTATTCAATCAATTTGTGGCGGCCGATCAGCCTCAGGTGCGGTTGAACTTTACGGATTCCAACCCACCGTCGGAGCTACAGGAACGGCTGTTAACGAAGAAGGTGGTGTATCCGTTGATGGTGAGCAGTTGTTCGCAGATAATGAGACGGGCGGTACCGGATTCGAAAGAGCAGCAGGAGCCCAACACAGCGGAAGACTTGACAGTTCCGAAACCTTGCCAGTCACCTCCACTTGCTCCTAGGCAAACGAATGTCACCGACGCTACGACAGTATTAATATCGGCCGTGAGTAAGCAACAGTTGCCTACGAACAGTACGTCGCCAGTGGAAAGTAGAAAGAGTCCGGCTGTACACACCAACAACCACCACACGAACGAACCAGCGGAACGTACCATTCTTAAAGTACCGACAGTAAAACCACCACCGGCCGTGAGGCCTCTCTCGGCAGTGGAAAACACCCACAAGGATGAGACGCCAGCGAAGGCTAGCAGTTTACTATTTCTACTAAACGGTACGGATGCTGGTACGCCCGGTGTTACTCTCCATCATCCCTTGCTGCCATACACCGATGCTACTACACGCTTAGCGGCCATCAACGGTAGCGCTACAGCTTTAGCGCCTCCTAGCTTCTGTGCAAATGAACCACTAATGTCACAGAATGGTAGCAACAGTTAGGCTGATCGTTACGGGAAGCTGACGATCAATCAGTTTTGTTTAACAATTTTACCAAAAAGATAACCCCGCAAGGAAGTAATTAACTTTTCTGTCATGTTCATTTTTTTTAATGCATACACAACACAGAAACGAATCGGATCTTAATATAATGACCCAATCATTTCGTTAACCATCATCATTTGCATCCCTTTTGCCGTAGTTATGCGTTTGTGAGAGTAGGATATTATGTAGCATTTAATTTCGTGATTGAGACTTTTAATTTAAGAAGAAATGTGTCTAGAGTGTGTTTCTAAAATTAATTATTAGCGTCATCATCGTGGTCTCACTGCAACAAATTCTGTACTGAAGCAGCACCAAAAAAGGTGTAAGAGAATGTGTCTGTCAAATTTTTGTCAAAAAAGGCCGAAAATTAAATCAGTAGAATTTCCGTTACTACTGCTTTGCTGAATAGGATTTAAGTATAACACACAGCTATACACATTAGTATGGAATTACAATTTTAAACAAAAAAAAACATAGATAAATGATTTCAAACAACTGAAAAAAAGTTTTAAATGAAGTTAATTAATGACTAATATCACAACCGGGGAGAACTGTCCGCTTGATGGGAAACAGCTTTTTTTATTGGACTATCTATTAAATATAAACTCTCAGGGCCCTTTGCTGCCACCAAGGGTCTGCGCCAGTAAGACGGGCTTACTTGCCTCCTATTCAATCTGGCGCTAGAGAGGGCAATCCGAGACTCGGAGGTGGAAACTTCGGGGAAACCATCTTCTATAAGTCACTCCAGATCTTGGCATACGCTGATGACATAGACATCATTGGTTGGAGGCTCTCCTATGTAGCAGAAGCTTACCAAAGGATCGAACATGCGGCACTGAACCTCGGGTTGGAGATCAACGAGGCAAAAACCAAAATGATGGTGGCACCACCAGCGGCCCTGCTAACAAACACTGATTTACGCAGGGGTGATGTACAGATAGGTGATCGCACCTTTGAAGTCGTCCAAAACTTCACCTATCTGGGGTCAAAAGTCAGCACCGACAACAACATAGACGTTGAGTTGCGCGCAAGGGAGCTGGGCTGCCAACCGGTCATACTACAGCCTGAGGAAACTTCTCCACTCAAAATACCTGTCGCGACGGACAAAGCTAGGACTGTACAAAACCTTTATAGTCCCAGTCTCTCACATACGCCTCTGTGACATGGACTTTGTCCAAAACTGACGAAACCCTCTTAGCCGCGTTCGAGAGGAAGATGCTCAGAAGGATTTTTGGCCCCGTATGTGTGGAAGGACAATGGAGGAGCCGCTACAATGACGAGCTCTACGAGCTGTACGGTGAACATGTCATGTCATGAGAATGGCACCGGACGACCCAGCCCGTAAAGTCCTTTTAGGCCGTCCACATGGACAGAGGAGGCGTGGTAGGCCCAAACTGAGATGGATGGGTGGGTTGATGCGTCCGCCGGGATAATGGATTGGCAGACGACGGCGCTAGACCGTGAGTGGTATCGAGGATTGTTGCAGCAGGCCAAGACCGCGAAGTAAGTAAGTATCTATTAAATATGGATTTTATTATTCAATCGACTAATCTCACTCGAATACTATCAAATGGACAATTTTGTAAGTTTAGTACCTCTACCAAGTTCTGCCTAATACACTTTAAATGCCAGCTTTCGCTTTTCGAATGAGCAGAATCTTCTTCGGCCGAACTTATAGCAAAGTGAAAGCGATGGAGTTTGCAAAAATAGCTAATAGGGACTTGCTATGAGCTTCCACTATCAATTGATGGCAGATTATGTTAAATTGAAACGTTCAGAAGCTTCAATTCATGTCTGACCCAAGATTTTTTTGACATGGCGATGACCGTTTTAAGAGCATGACCCCTGGGCAAATCAGAATAGTCTACAAAGAGTTGTACTAAGATATCTTTCTTTTTTTGGAACCGATCTGATGATGGAAATGTTTAATTATATTGAACGATTTAACTATTTTATCGCTGGCTGGTAATGGTATGATTACGACTCCCGGTGGGTCGGTTAGTTATCAAAAGCGAACGAGAATCCCAACTCATCCGTACATCCATAGGAGCTTCCGTGTAGACTAGTCCCACCACTTGTTGGAGACTGATTTTGGCATCAAAACGAAATCTGATCCTCTACACCCTTCCCACCGGAAGAAACCGACGCCGGCAGTATGTCGCGGTGCGTAAGTGTTTACAAACGGCAGGGCTAGCTTGCGACGACCAAAAGCACATTAAATCCGGACACGATGGACAGTGAGCGAAGCAACATGGGTGTTTGTTTGTTTCGGCAGTTCTTAAATTTCCGCCCGTTCGTTCGGGAGTGCATTGATAACCAAGGGAAGGGACACCAGGTGTAAAGGATGTGTGTGGACTAACGGAAAGTTCCCCGGTCGGGAGCAAAATTTATAATATGCGAACTATTTTTACGACTTTAGGTTGGCCGGCTAAGTTGTAGACGTAGATCAAATTTGCCTCAACATTCTTTTAAGTGTATAACTTTTCATTAAACAAAATCCTCGTACACAAAAAAGTACTTGGTCACTATTGTAGCATTATGTACTGCTGTCAATACATTTTTGAACAGTTTTTAAACAATCGCACTAAAAAAAAATTGCAACATCACCAACGACCGGTACGGTTCAACCCAAACCTATGACCTATAAATAGTTCTTGTTTGCTTCCATCTGTTCCATCCACACACCCAGGCACAGGCACGGGAATTATTTTATCTTGTAACCCCAAAAAAAACATATCCTCTTCCCTAAAGTAAACGTTCCAGTTGGATAACGATGGACGGATGGTGCATCTCGGCATGGGATCTACCGTCTTTGGTGGTCAGTTCGGGTTCGCGCACCGGAAGGAATGGACGTTCTTTGATAGAGTTGTTGTGCCCCGTGTGTTGACCGAGTGTTTGGTGTCGCATACTCATTGGAGTCCTATTAGTGAATGTTTTGTGATACAATACAGCTCCTTGTACCAACCATAAGTGACAGATATTGATAGCATAAGACAGCAGTGTACGTAGTGTAAGCCCCAGGAAGGAACGCTTTCTAGGTCCTAAGTTAAATCACATTGGATCCTTCTTTAAATGATGACTCACTGGACTTTTTAGAAAAACCGAAAAAGAAAATGTTGCCTTGTGTGTTGCAAATATCTTCTCCCAAACATTAACCATGTATCCGCCCCGTGTACAGTAACGCCCCAGGTACTTACACGAAGTGTTTTGGCACACCCGAACGCACCTGGTATCGATTGTACAATTTTCTTCTCACCTGCAATTAATTTCGCATTCGATTCGGTATTTACACGTATGTGATCGTTTTGCTCCTACGGCCTATCGACAGTAAATTGGATCGCTCGATCGTTTCAATCTGCAACCTTTTCCAACCGCCCAAAAACGAAAAACCTGCGCCGGAACAAGGTGTTGTGGTGATGTTGAGAGACAACAAGATGAAGATGTTGTTTGCTTTACCATCATGATATATTGTGTGCCGAACGACATAATATTTCAAGCACCGTGTTTAGTATGGTTTTTTTTTTGTTTCGCTTTTCTCATCATGCAAGATCGCTTGCGCTTTGAACACGACGACTACACGGGATACACGGGCGTCTGTGTGAAGCAGCAGATGGCCGGGTGAGATGACGATTAATTTTATGATCATGTTTCGGGTGAAATTGCGGTGAATGTTTGGGTTAATTTTAAAGCGTACTGTATAATATGGTGCTATTTGGTGTGTTTGCTATACAGAAGCCGCTAATTTCAAGTGGAAAAGGGATTAAAAGGGTATATTAGCATGCAGGACAAAGAATTTAAAACGGCTATGATCCCATACAGCGGTTTAAAGTCAAATGGAAGGAATGAAGGTAGAAAACTCAGCCGTAGTTGAGATCGGATCGGAATGTTCAATGGTTTTTACGGCCTGACGTTACCGTGTATGCTATTTAGCCGACCAAATATACACCAATCTGTATGTCATCCATACGTAAACTGATATTTGTTGGCAGGGTATCTTAGTCTGCCAAAAATATTTTGAGTTTTGTCTAATCGAACTTCAACTCGAGGTCTTTCGACACGTGCTCAATCTAAGCTTCTGCAAACTTCTAGCCAATAATATCCAGATCTTATGTCAGGATCTGTATTACTTTAGAGAAAGACAGAATGATCCTCTTTAAGCGGTAAAGAGTAGACAAAGGGTAGCAGATCCTAGGAAATACTATACTCAGTACTATATCCTTTTCAACAGCGTAATAATTGGTAATTAAACAGCAGCAACTCAAGCAAACAGAATGAAAACTGGGTTCCAATTCATACCGGAAAACCGGGCCCTCAACTATATTCCTGCATCGAGATTTTTCTGGGAAGCACCCAAAGCCGTAAGCATCCTTTAGGCCTTTCGCTCTCTCTTTCTCTCTCTCTTTTTCCCTTTCTAAACTGAACAACTATCTTTCTCGATAGCCCAACACATCACTCTACAACTACCCGCTGGAGCTATGGAGCACCATCCCCGAATCGGAACTCATCACAAAGCTGTGCGTGTTTGTACCGATCATCGTGTTCGGGCTGCTGGGTAATGGCATACTGCTGGAAGTGATTTTCTCCAACCGTACATTACGCACTCCAAGCCATCTGCTGATAGCGAACCTGGTGGTGACCGATTTTCTTACCCTGCTCGTGTGTCCCATCTTCTTCATGACGCACGACTTTTTCCAGAACTATCTGCTCGGTCCGGTGGGGTGTAAGCTGGAAGGACTCATCGAAGGTGCCTTACATGAGGTAGTTAACTAAGATTTAATAGTAATCGTTTCGTTTGTTTTTTTTTTCTTGGGCAGGAGGTCTATTGGTTACATCCGTGCTTGGTATGTGTGTCATTAGCTACGATCGCCTATCGGCTGTCGTACTATCTTCCGGCACACGGCTGAAAGGACGCGGTACGGTAGCTGCGATCGTGTTCTGCTGGATCGTCGGATTTAGCATCGCAATGCCACTGTCCCTGTATCGACACTTTAAGATCCGCAACTGGAAGGATCTGACCGAGATGTACTGCTATGAAGATCGCTCCATACTGGCAACGTACTGGGAGTTTCTACTCGTCATGCTCGTATGGGTCCCGCTCGGTGTAATGCTGGTAGCCTACACGCTTATCATTGTGAAGCTGGATCGCTACGAACGGAACGCGCTCCGACGGCAACATCCGATGGTGGTGCGGTACAAAAGTCGTGTCGCGAAGACACTGTACATTGTCCTGCTGGCGTTTATTGTCGTGCGTGTGCCATTCACCATTATGGTGTTTGTTTACTACAACATAGAACCTATTGAGTACTATCAGGTTAGTGGCAGACCAGTATTCCTAACCTCAAAAAGGAGGATCCCCCAGTATCCTTTACATTCTCATCTTTTCTCTCTCTCTCCCCGCATACAGTTCAACGAAAGCTTCATCTTCGTGTGGTGGTTGGCGAAAGTGGCCTTCATCTTTCTGAACGCCGCCGTCAATCCGCTCATCTACGGTCTCACAAACAAAACCTTCAAAAAGGCACTGCGTGGTTCGAAGATTTTGCAGTGCTTGTGTCGATTGCCTCCAGAAGAGGTGTGTATTGTGTTCTTCATCAATTGAACAGCCAATTCATAGCTTTTATCTTACAAAAAGGAATCTACGCAAGTGCCCACAACTACCAAAGCTAGAAGCTGCTGTTGTTTCACGAGGACAAATTCGGAAGATCTGGAGCAATCATCACAGGAAGATAAAGCACTCCATCGGTCTCGGTTTTCCCGGGTCAGGTAAGAAGTTGGCTTAAGGTAATTCATTGTTCACTTTACTTACCTTGTACAGTATCTCCTTATTTTAGCAAACGTTTCCGTGCGTCATGGCTAAACTCGACGTTTAAAAGCAGACATCCGAAGAATGAAACCACTGTAGATGATAAATCTTAAAGGATGTACATCTTCACACAAAGTACACGAAGAAACAACATGTAACCAATATTATTTAGCGTAGAACTTTACGTACCTTGTATACAACACTGTAACACAACCAGAAAATTAAGATTTTTTGATAATAAATCCAAAAGAAACATTTCTTCACTACTTTCCGACGAGCTGTACCACGGTTTCAGGAGAAAGTGCGCACAAAATGACAGATTACATCAAAACGTCAGAAATGTGTCAACACAAAATGTAAAGTTATTTCTTTAATTTTAGAAAATCGTTCTTACTATATTGCTTATTAAAAATGTGAGTAAAAATGTTTCAAAAAACAATGAAAAAGTATAAGTTTTAATTTCTTGCAATGACAACAAACGTTTATTTGGCTTGAAAAACAACACAACGTACTGTATGCAATCCGCACCACACCAAACGTTACTAAGCGTTACGCTGGTTCTTCAGAAAGTACAGTGCGTACTGTGGTACAAGGTAATAAAAACAAATGGAGCTCTTATTTTGTTGAATCATTTCACTATCAGTAGGTGTTTCTTAGTACCGAAGCACGTTTACTAACACGTGCTGTCCCTTTTGGATTGTCTTAGGGCCCATATTAAATCAAAGCATTCAAATTCAAACATACCGGATGTGTAAACAAAGCACAGTTAGTCCCTAAAGTCTGCTTTTACGTACAACGTTTTAGAAAAAGGGCCCTTTTGTGGTTAACCCCGCAACGGACTGTGAACTGTACGATTACACGCTATATCTTGGCACGCACAAAATGCAACCCCTCAATAGCACACGACAAGGTGCTGTACTGTTCTGATAGATACGATCTTTGTGTGTGATGTACAGGTACAGGCAGGCAGAGCACGTACGCGAGCGATCTGTATCATACGATGCTAGTCATTCATCGAGGAACCATCAACAAGGGAAGATAATTCTATAATCTATAATAATTCCTCGCGCACAACAGTCTTCGACTATTCGCTTTCTTCCCGTCTGCTGGAAAAGTCACACACAGCCGATCGTTGGCAAGTAGGCGCCGGAAACTTGATCCCGGTTTGCAGATCTAGTAGCCAGTTGAGTCTGTCTGTAAACTGTTTACAACCGAAGGAGCTGCAGCTTCCGCATTACAAAAGGCGGAACAACATAGAGCATACGAAACAACGCGGCGCCCATCATCATCATCGTCATCCCAAACAACGGAACTGAGGCCTGTGAGTCAAGAGACCACCAGCAGCAGACACAACAGCAATCGCAAGCAGCGGAGCCGTTACGTGTGAGTTCGATAACGAGCAATATGCAGGTGCTGGATTGATGGAGTAGATGTCAAGGTGTATTGGAGACGACGCGATCTAGAGCGGCAGATAACACCATATTCTCAAAACGCACCAGAAACACACACAGAGCGATCGAAGCTTCGATAACGAGCAATATGCAGGTGCTGGATTGATGGAGTAGATGTCAAGGTGTATTGGAGACGACGCGATCTAGAGCGGCAGATAACACCATATTCTCAAAACGCACCAGAAACACACACAGAGCGATCGAAGCGAGAGCAAGTGCCGAAAAAGACAGACCCCGTGATAGAAACACAGCCGCGAAGGTTAGAGCGAGATCCGACACACACAGAAAGAGAATCCGAAATCCGTGCGGCGGCGATAACGGCGCTACAGGTTTGAGTAGAATAGGTGGTTTTCCAGGAAGCACGCAACGTATAGTTCTCCTGCAGTAACAGAGCACCAGTTAGTACGCGTTCGATTCGCCTATAAGTTAGGTTAGCTTTGCGTATCCGCCAGTGTCCGCTGTATCAGCGTCGAAAAGGTAGTACAGCGATCGTAAGCTCGATGCGCCCGTGTGACGTGCAGGAAGGTGTGCGAGTGGCCCAGCGGGTGTTGAGGGCAAGGTGAACAGACATTAGCAGGTGCTAACGGGTGGATGCGAGAAGTAGCGGTAGAGGGGCAAAAGTTTCGAAGCGAATACGAATTCGGGCAGGGCGTGCGCGCGCGAATAGTGAGAGTGATCGCGATCAGAGCGGGCAAACGGGACACACTAGAAGAAGGTGCTAATACTAAGTATCAATAAAACATTGCTACGCAGCATTCGGCAGACGACGGCAACGACGACGACGCTACTACAAGGGCATAATAGCACGTCCAGCTATAAGAATCCGGACCGCAGACATACGACGGTGTGAAGAAAAATGGACATTCTGGCAACGACGACCGAACGGCTGGCCGAAACGCTAGTGGCCGGCGCGAACGCAACCCTAACGCTGAATCCTTTCCAAGATGGCGGCGACGAACACGAAGAGGAAGACGACTCACCAACCATCGCTAAAGTGACCTCGATGGTGGTGTTGTTTAGCGTGAGCATGGTGTTTGGCCTTGTACCGTTTAAGCTGGTGCGCTGGTTTAACCTTAATCCAGCCTCCCCGTCCGGCGGTACGCATCTGTTCCTGATCCGGCTGCTGTTGTCGTTTGGTGGTGGGGCGCTCCTCAGTACCACCTTTCTGCATCTACTGCCCGAGATTAATCACTCGATCGAAGAGCTGGTCGAAACCGGTGCCCTTCCCGAACCAGACGATCTACCGTTTCCGTTGGGTGAATTTCTGCTTACGAGCGGATTCTTCATGATCTATCTTACCGAAGAGTTGGTCCACTGGTGGATGCATCGACGCTCGGCAAATGCTCGCTCCGGTAAGGTGGAAAAGGCTGCTAACACAATGGCAATCGAGGAGGGTCACTCGAAAGGGCACGAACTTACGCACGGACATTCGCATCTGCCGGTCGGTAACGTCACCGCCGTTTATCCCATCACCGATGTGGACGGAACACCGACCGTACCGAGTGATGTGCCGGCACCGGCAGTGACCAGCGCTAATGGGCCACTTCGCGGGCTGCTGATTGTGCTCGCCCTCTCCATACACGAACTGTTCGAGGGGTTAGCGGTTGGTTTGGAACGGTCACCGTCGGCGGTTTGGTTACTGTTCGGGGCCGTTGCTTCGCACAAGTTTGTGATCGCGTTCTGTGTCGCGTTTGAGCTGCTGGTTGCGGCCGTTCAGTTCCGCATTGCCGTTGCGTACATCTTCGTCTATTCGGTCGTTAGTCCGATCGGTATCGGTATCGGAATAGCGCTCAGCACCGTCAGCTCCGACACGAATCAGACGATTGAGGTTGTGTCGGTGGTACTGCAGGGACTGGCCAGTGGTACGCTGATCTATGTGATCTTCTTCGAGATTCTGGCGAAGGATGCGGGACACAGTCACGGTGGCGGTGAAGGAGGAAAAGGACACGAATCAGACGATTGAGGTTGTGTCGGTGGTACTGCAGGGACTGGCCAGTGGTACGCTGATCTATGTGATCTTCTTCGAGATTCTGGCGAAGGATGCGGGACACAGTCACGGTGGCGGTGAAGGAGGAAAAGGGCACGCCGACGATCATCAACATTCCGTGTCGCCCACGAGCGGGCTATGGCAGTTCTTGGCTGTACTGGCCGGGTTCGGTTTACTGCTTGGCATCAAGGCCGCAAGTGAGTAGGGGTGATGTATTTTGTGGGTCAACTGGTAGAGTAAATGGGAAGTGGGTTAGTAGTGGTAAGAAATAGCATAATCGTAGTGGTGTAGTACATTAGATAATCCCCAAAGCGTATCATTATTAATCTGACCGAAACCCTGGCAGTGAAGAAGAACGGGTCTCGTACACTAAATTAAACCACCCACCGAAGAAACTTAAAATGCAGTGCCCGGGTGTTTTATTTGAGATAGAGAGCGGAATCTTAATTGTTCGTAATGAGCGAGATTTGCATGGCCATCGTCTGTTTGCCGCTTAGTCGTTACTGCGAGGAACGTCTTTGGCACTTTAACCTCGAGAGATCTTGGCCCACATATGTTAGCTTCCTTGACTTTATTTATTCCTTGCTGAATAGTCAAATCGTGTTGTATGTAAAAACGGTCTGGCTAGGATTTTATTCCAATCCCTGCTTGTCGCTTGAGCCTACAGGTTCGATTCAAAACCACAAGAAGTCTTCTTAATCGTGTCGATTGGGACAGGATTTGATCCCGATCTTGCTGTGTGAAACTGTTTGTGGTACAAATGTTTTGGTTGTCACGTTTTCTGGCAAGTTTAAAAGTAGCTCATCTTGAATCGAAAAAGACACAGCTAAAAGTTATTCTGTTCCTCCGACATGGGGATTCCCCAGATCCGACAGGCACAATGAGCTTTTTTTTGAATACGTCTTTTGCTGTACCACACACGGGCATGGAAAGCAAACAAGAACTGACTAAAAACACTTGCTCAAATATCATAAATATCTACTCTATCTACTCTAGCAGTATGGAGAGTTGAAATTGTTTTCCTTTCAAGATTATTCCTACTGTTTTGTGTACCGGACGAAAACGAATTTGGGGTGTAGGTAATGTACAGGTGATTCACTGCTGCTTATCTCGAAAGTTGATTAAAATAAGATACAAAATAGGATGTCCGACACCATCTCCTATGAGGTAATAGTATTTAGCTATTCTTTGACATTTCGTTTAATGTTTTGATGCCACATAAATAAACATATCTGTTGATCTGTTCGACTAAACTGGTTCAACACCTTGCTGTGAGCAAACGATCAACGGCGGAATAATTAACCTGTCGCGAGTGATTCACTCCAAGAGACGATAATAATGTGCATTAATTGTACAATCCGTACATCATTAGCGTATCACTTGATCAATTAAAGTCAGTCGCTCTAGCTTAAAGCCAGTCCAGGCGCCCTCTATCAATGGGCCTTCTATTGGCCGTCTTTGTGAGTTGTCTGTTTTAATACTCGTTCAGATCGAGTGGGGCACTTCTGTCGTCCTCGAGTGCGCTGGCGGCGGCAACTACATCTTTACTTAACGCCTCAAACAAGCATTATAACTTCCTACTCTAGAGAGATTTTGTGCTAAATGGATTCCACTCTTTCTTCTTCTTTTTAATTTGCTAGACAATCTTATCGCAATCTCTCTCTCTCTGTATAACATTGTAAACGACCTGCTATCCACATTATTATCCCCAACCGTATAATCAATCGTGTGCTCAATCGTTAAGCCGTTATCATCCCCCGTTATATGACTCTTTTTTTTTGCTTCACTTCCTTTCGTATCAAGACAATGATGATAACGGATGGTCAAAGGAATTTATCGAGCACAGGTATAAAGTCTCGCTGAGCAGAAAGTCCCAACTTTTGAAATACTGAGCTTCGAAGGGTTTAAGTGTGCAACCCAACAAACAAACCGACCGGCTTGACAACAAACGTTACTCCAAACCGTTGTGCAACAATTAGATCAATCCTGGCAATCACGCGCGCACCCTTAACGATTTTTGCGTTTCCGTTATCATTGAAACGCCGTTAAAACAATGTATAACGGGAAACAACGGTCAATGCCGACTCATGTACACTCCAAACCGTTATCAACAACCATCATCATCATCAGTAGTTGTAGTGAAGTTGCATAGACCGTTGCCGTTTTGGCCGTTATTATATCGTTAATAATGTCAAGCACAGTCAGCCGATGGGTGCATCAAGTACCCGTCTAAAGTTGGGGGTGCGATAAGATAAGTTCACAGCCCATACTGACTGTTCCAATATAATCATCATCCGTTTACTGCGGCGGTTCGCGTTAAGCTCTATTCTTCTATTCTACGAAATCAGCGAGCAACGGACACAGCGACGATAATGTTGTTCTGCATTACGTTAAAACCCGCAATCTATTCCGATTAATAATGTCACGGGCAATCAAGCCGGTTATCGAGTTTTAATAGCTTAACGAGGACAATCAATTAAAATGATCATATTGTTCCGAATATTCACCTACAAACTATACTTATTTGTCTACCTTTTTTGTTGTTTTTTTTTTTGCAGCCGGACACAGCCACAACCATGGTCATAGTCATGGAGAAGGTGACGATCACGACCATCATGACCACTGAGCGCTTAAATTCCGCGAAAAACGGACGTTATGGTGGACACTGATGCCATGATGATTTTACTCAAGCAGAGGACGGGCAACGATAATGCAATTGGCAAAAGTTAATACATTGTATTATATGTAATACATGCTACATTTTAAAATAGACTAGTAGAAAGACAGGAGGGACATTTGAGTAAGCCCCAGCTACTATTACTGCAACTACTGCTACTACTACTACTACTACTAGTAGGCGCTTACTCATCCCTACTCTGAGTTGCACTTGATCTGTGCCTATCCGATTGGTGTTAATAATCAACGATGTGATAACCCTTTTAATTAGACGCAAATAGATAGACCCAAACAACAAGTTGTACCCTTATGAAACAATGTTGTAGCATCCAACCTAAAGAATGAGAATTTATTGAGAAAACATTTGAGCATATTATGTAGCACAATTGACTAGCAAAAGGTTTGTTTTATTTCAATTAATCTTATCCACGGTTCACCAATATCATTCAGGATTTCATAATGCAATGCCGACTAATGATAATAATTATAATGATCAACCGATCGGTTTTTTGGAATGTCCTTGAAGAGAGCTTGTTTTTGTCTTCTTTAATTAAGATTCTCATGGATGGATTTGTTTGACTAATGACCTTTTTCTGGTGGGTCCACTACGTTAAAAGCAAATTAAATTAAATTGACTAGACAGATTCTTCGGTAAAGGAACGGGTCTTAAGCAATACTTTAGCCTCTTTTGCATCTTACATATTGTTTTATCATAACACAAATATCAATTTACTTACGGAATGATGCAGTTATAAAATCACTTATTAATCTTTTTTCATAATTTTGAAAATCAGCAATGAGGATCATGTATGTCCACGCTTTTTGTCTTTAGAATCATAAAAGCTTAATGCGTGTGTATAAAATGTGTGTATGTGTGTGTACTTACGGCGATTTACGGGCAATGTCACTCTTCGCGTATTCTAGCTAAACCGTATTTTGTTGGTTCGTTATTTGATATATCCTACCACCCATTCTCCTCCTGTTCGACAGACATTCCAGAAGCCAAATTGTGTAAAAGCGTGTCATGTGCAGTCGCATTATTAAGCTTGGTCTTTTGTAGATTATGACACCTTCCAACCTTTTAACTTCGTGACATCGTTCAAAATGTTTGCGCATTGCGGCAAATGCCACAACCTAAAGCAAACTCTTCCCCCGTTGGAGGGTGAACAACGTGCAGTGGACATTCTTCACCTGTAAGTTGGGTCGCCTTTGGACCGGCTGGACAGCGCGGTAGCTTCCCTTTCGGTAGGTTAGTTAAGCGCTGGAAATCATCGTGACATGTGTCACAGAAATGGGTTGTTCCGAAGCAGAAAAATACTGCCACCGAGCAGCAGTAGCGACACTTGTACTCGAGAAAGTCCATACCGTGCTTGGGACACATCTTTGCCTTGGATACATCGCTGCAACCTCCGCACACTAGTTCCTGAGGGTTAAAGTTCTCACCCAGCTCAGCGTCGCAGCGTGCTTCACCGCCGTAATATGCCTGGTGGAAGATTTAAGATTCAGATTAAATTAGCAAGCGGTACGTAAAGTTGTAGTTTCGTTTTCATTTACCTTTGCACACTGACTGCAAACGTAGTACGCATAACGTTCCATCGCGTACCGTGTAGGATCTGTTCCGTCGGCAGTCACTGCTTTGGCTAGTCCTTCATACTCAAGTCTAGAGTAAAATGAACGAGAAAAACGGTCACTAGAATTACGAAACTATATACCAGGCATGGATACATTAAAATATAGACAGATAGTAAGGAATCTCAAGAAAGGATTTCATCGATTCCGTATCAGAATCCTGGGCGCAAATTCTAGCACTGCAAAGGCGACAGTAAATGAAGATCATGGACGTCAGCAAAGACCAAGAGCAGTACTTGATGCTGGATGCCAATAACTGACAACTGACTTAGTATTTTATGACCACGCTCTAACATAATAGTTTTTCTCTACCATGCACCCGTTACTTTACCTCATCAGCGCCTTTCGTTTAACATCCTGTCTCAATGCGACGATCGGCGCCAGGAACGGTTCTAACGACGGATGCTCAATGTCCACCTTGCAGATAGGACATTGCGCAAAGCCAAAGCTAATCCGTGGACCATTCCAGCGGCGCATTAGGACGGTTTTGCAGCAATGGTAGTGAAACACGTGACCACACCGCAGCTGTATCGACGGTGCCGTACCGAGTGTTTCCGTGAAGCAGATCATGCACATGTCCTCACCATCCTGGGTCAGCCGGGGCAGCGCACTGCTACCCGCGTACTGACCACCGCCCACATCCCCGCCCTCAGACTGACAGTTTGGCACCAAGCACGGTAGACATTGACCTTCATTGATAATGCCACCGCACGCGTGCCCACAGCGAGAATGGACCTTGGTGCAGGACACTGCACCATACTCCTGGCACTGAGCATCGGGACAGATGTTGCCCAGTGCCAGCAGACCGCTGCTACCCGTAGCACCACAGAAACGGCACACGCCTACACCAGTAGCGGTGACCGGTACGGTGCTGCACCCAGCGCTCGGATCATGCCCGCGAAACTCGAGCATACCCTTGAGCGTACGCGAATCTACCACCGCCCATAACCAGTACAGTTTGGCGCGTCCACAGCTTTCATGCAGTTCGACACGGATCGCGTCCTGTTCCTCCTTGCAGACCTGCAGACGTTAAAGAAGTGTTATATACATACAACTTGATCTTGACGTTGGCGATCGTTTGATACTTACCGCTCGATGGTGGTTTCTGGTACGTCGGTTAAGATGCAGCACACGATCACAATCTGCACAAAGCGAGCCACAAAGGGCACAGTTGAGAACGGCATACGTTACCTCGTCATCGTGATTACTACACAACGGCCTGTTCGATTCCGATTGTCGGTGCCATTGGTTGGAAGACAGTCTGAAACCAAAAAAAAAAAACATCAACCTTTTAATTATTGCCTAACGAACTTCATCGTTCTCTACATACCGATCTATTTGTTCGCGATCAATTACACAGAGAGCCGCCATGGCCAACCAAAGTGTCGCAGTAGAAATGCAAGCATCAGCACTGCGACGGAACTCCTCCTCTAGTTGGGTAACGTTTAGAAGGCAACTAGCTACAGCTGACCGGCATGCCGAAGCCCACCGTTCGGACAGCTTACCACTGGCCATGTCACGCACTAAAGCGATAATACTCTCCGCCTGTTTTGCTGCGATCGAACCTCGCAGATACCAACGGTAACGCTGCAATCGACTGACACTTCCAGTCCCGGTGGTAAGAGTCTGTGGAGAGGATGATGTTACACTGGCCAAACTAACGACACTAGTTCCGGCTGATGAAGGTGGGGCAGTTTGCTGTGACTGTTGGTGGTGTACTCCATTCGAACCATTTTTTACTTTAACCTGCACCTGAAGTGATTTTGCTATTAACGCTAACAGCACGTCCAGTAACGCTTCGGAATCAGTATCCACGTTACTGTCCGTGTTGGTATGAGGAACATTATCGGAAGGAAGCTCCGGAAGAATGCGACGGATGAGAGCAGTGACTTGCCGCTGGACACGATCACTTCCCGTGTGGGCAAGCGAAAGCAAATCTTTTAAGAGATGATGCTGTTGAGATAGATAGGTGCGTCCAACAGAACTTCCGGAGAGCGCAAGGACCTATAAGAAGAAAATAAGAGTTTAATGTTAACTTCCAGAAATCAATATCTTGTAACTTCATAACTCACCATACTGAGCATCTCGAAGCAGTACGCATCATTGTATGTTGTGGGAACATTTAATTCTCCATTCAACAGCAGTTCCCACGCATCTCGTGCCTTCACCGTTTCACGTTCGATTGCCTGTACTACGTGCACGATGATTTGCTTCTGAAGATGGCTGAGCTTTCGTCGACTGAACAGGATCCCGACCGCATGCTCACGCAGATCGTGTATGGATTCCGAAAGTGATGGAAGAGGAGACAGTTCTGTACTGCAAGCCTCACCAGAGCTACCATTCACGTTAGCTCCACCTCCGTTGCTAGTTCCATTAGTAGCATTACCGATAACTGTAGAAGTTTCCTCCAGAAGCTTACCGAACACTTGGCCAGTTAGTAGACGAAACACGCGTAGCGTTTCCTGCTCACATAGGCGCGATTGAACCTGACGTGGTGTTGGAAGCGTAGGGGCAGAGGTTGAAACTGCTGAAGATGCTGGATTTCCCGAACGAGTTCCGTAGAGTTTCACCTGGCGAATACGCAACGTTGCATCGGGACCTCGAATTTCTAAACGATAGTGTCCACTGGCAGCGTTTCCCGGGGGATTAGAATTTCCGCTTGTTAGTATTGGAACCGTCTGCCATGCACATGCAGCCGGATCGATCTCGATTGTGCGGAGCAATGATAGTTCTCCTGTTCCTGTGACACTGTTCAAATGTGATCCTCCGTAGAGCAGGAGGGATGTCACTTTGCACTACAATTGAAAAAAATCGAATGAAAAAATAATTTTAATTTTCAGCTTTCTTCAGCTAACCCCCGTTGCAATGAAACGTACCGCAACATCTCGGCTATTGTCTACGTGAACAGCGATCAGTGTCAACTGACAACTAGCTCCAGGCACCGAAGATCCTGCTCGTACGCTTGGAATCAACTCGATTGTCTTCGGTTTGCCGCGTTCCTCTTCATCACTTTCCCAAAACGTTTCGGTCGAGTTGTCCAGCAAGGCCTGAGCGAGTGCTGGGCGGGACGAAACGGTGAGCTTGAAGTTGGGGAAAATAAAAGGAATAATTAAGCATAGTTTTTCATGCCGATTTTCCAGTCTCTCACCTCATACAAATCAGTAACGTCTTGAAAGAGCGCTACTTCGATCGGTGCCTCATCGGTGACTCCTAACAGATGATCACGCACGGACTGTGTTTCAAGCGCCCTTTCTTCTTCTTCCTCAGATTTTGAGAGAATTCGTGATATATTGCCGAAAACATTCACCCGATGCAAGAATTGATGATCGGATGGTACAAAACGTAAACCGAAACATTGAACTGCCATCCGCTGAAGTGGCGATCCTAGTGGAAAGTGCAATGTCAGCTCGGATACAGTTGACAGGTAGGCGTGTAATGCTCGGGAAATCCCCCGTCCTAGGTGACCTTCACAACTGATGGCTGGATGCTCCAAACCAAGCTCAGAATCTGCATCTGTAGGATCGACATCCACTTCGCTGGTAGTAAGCGCGGACACAAACCACCACATCACATCATGAAGTCCGATCGGTTCCGTGAGTTGTCGCAGCAGCCAGTTAAATCCTTGCAGACTGTATCGGTGGCAAAGAGACCGACGCAACTGTCTTATAAGCAGTCGACGCAACCGTTCCAGGTTGTGTCGCTCCAAAATGAACACCATGGCCGGCCGTCCTAGAAGACCCGCCTGGCTACCTCCACCATTGCTGCCCGCTTCAACCACAACACCACCAACAGGTACACCAACATCAAGTGGAACTAATCGGCGCAGATTCTCGGATGGATGGTTCAAAAGATTCGCATCGGAACGCTCATCTTCGCGGCGCTGTCTACGACGCAATACTACCGAAGGTCCTGCCCCTTGTCCCATCGAAACACTGCGATGGAACTTCCCACCCGACATTGGGAGAAAGCTAGCCGGACCACTTCCACCGGCACCATCATTAGGGAAGCGGGACGCTGTCTGCTGTGTCGCTTCAGAATCTACAAACGTTCCCAAACAGGCTGGTCGATCGGGGGGAGTGGGCCATTCAGATGCGTCCGTTACCTCTGTGAGTGATGCTTCACTACTTCCCGTTGTACTGCCACTACAAGCAGAAGATTCTACCGGAGCTAGATCCAGCAAGAAGAAAGCATTTTCCTTCATCATTGCAAACAGTTCCGAGGGCAGCGTCGATCGCGGTGGTTCATTTCTTCGCTCTGCAGCAGCTGCCAGTGCTGTCTGCGGACCAACGGGAAGTGGGACTGGAGTGGTTCCTTCGTATCGCTTACGGCATGCTTCACACAGTAGGTACCAGCTTGACACACCGTGCCCTCCATCTCCACAGTCTCCAGCCCAACCTTCACAGTACACACCGTTGGAGTTGTAGCCTTGACCACCTGCCGGACGTCCACAGCCTGGATGGGCTAATCTCATATGATACGTAACGGGAATGGAATGCAGGACAGTACGACAAAGTTCGCAGTAACTACCATCCGGAGCTCCGGAGCTGCCATTAGCAGGAGCCGTTGTAGTAGTTGTAGTTCCCGCTCCGGCCGTAGCTGCGAGAGTCAACCCACTCTTGCTAGCCGATATGGGGGCTCCATTTGTTGGTGGAATAACAGTCCCCGTACTTGATGCTGTTGTTGTCTGAGAACCACACTCCTTCCCACCGTGGCCATCGTCGTTTCGCTTGTCGTTTGAGTTCGTTTCCACAAGCTGCACAAAATTGGAACCCAACTGATCCCAAAGATGCACCAAGCAACGTAAAGCTACCGGAGGCACGGTATTCGAAACGATTGTTGATGATGGTCCTCCACCACCATCGAGAACTCCGAATCCTGCCCCAATACCACGATGTCTTCGGTTCATAATGCATCGATTACCACTGCGTTCTAGTGCGTCTAGGGTAGCATTCGAAAACTCCACCGAATGACGTTGCAACACCTTTTGTTCGCGGGTTAGAACAGCCGGAATCGGTAGCTCACCGGACTGATTGCCATGTCCAACAGGTCCACCACCGATTCCGATGCCAGCTGTCTTCGAGATGGTTGGATGAAATTTAAGGAAAGACGCACAGGCCATCGCATCGTGCACCAAGCCTTCGTGCCATAGGAATGCTGCAAACACGGCACGCAGTGTTTCCGCTACCGACGGCGAAAGAGCACGCTTTGGGAGGTGTTGTTGATGGAAGGATTGCTGATCTTGTTGCTGTTGAGCGTTTGTCTGTTGTTGTTGCTGCTGCTGCTGCTGCTGAGTGGGACTAGCTGAAGTATGGTGTGGTGATTTCGTTTGACCCGTTTCGTCCATAAATGAACCACCTTCCGTTCCAGATCGATGGAACCATTTTTGGAGTGCCTTAGCTCCACCGCCGACAACTTCGGACAGAGCTGCGGTTGCAGCCTTTCGGAAATCTCCATAGTTGATGGTGTTTTCGTTCTCTTCTCCCTCTCCATCGCAATCGTCTGCCTCAATGTCCTCGACCGTGTCGGCAACGGAAGGTTCCTCTTTGGCAGTCGTATGCTCCAACATCACCTTAGTCGAGCAAGTGTCCACAATAGGATGGAGAAGAGTTTTTCCCAAATGTTGGTTGTACTGTAGACACCAGGCCTCCACGGGGAACCAAGATGCTGGACAGTGCTCACGAATGGATTCTGCAGTCAGACGCACCCAAACACCGTCATCATTTTCAAGCTGCAGAAGTGAAAATTATTTTAAATTTAAATAATGCTAAAAATCTACTCAAAAGTATTAGATTTCCTGGTGAAAATAAGGTTCTAATGTTATAACAAGAGTGCGACTCTAAATATTTATACAATTATCCATTATTTAGTTCCAGAAGAAATTCTGGTAAATGATCTTAGAAAATAAAAATTAATACTTAATGTAATAAATTTAAAAGACTTCTTCTACACCTACCTCATCTCCATAAGCCACGATCCCATTCGGTCGAACCACCCCGATCTGTTCCGATTGTAGCGTCGGATGCAAACGCACGCGTAATCCAGCCGAATTCTTGGCCAAGAACTTACGCAGCTTCGTCGGTGGGTGTACCTTCTTTAGCCCTTGCCCACCACCCCCCGGCATACCCTTCTCGCCACCAAGTATCTTCGGCAAACCACCGGATGCACCACTTCCGCCGGCACACGTGCCACCAACACCTCCACCACCAGCGCCGCCCGCATCAATCACTTCCAGGCGGTAAATTTCTTCCTCGTCCTCCACCACCACCGGCACTCCGTCGATCTGTAGCGTGAGTTCGTACGCACCAGCAACCATTGGCGTCCAGACGAAGCCGTACTTATTTTTACCCAAATCATTGGCCGTCAAGATTTCCGTGGTGGCGGCCGTCGTGATGCTGGCACTGCTCATGTTTGCCGCGTACAGGCGCAACTCTTCGAACGAGTAGCCGTGATACGGGCGCATGGCGCTGATTGCCTGTAGGCAGCTCTTTTCCTTCTCTTTGTACGTTGGCTCGTAAGGCACGGACGGGGGAGTGGTGGTTGGTGTGCCGGGCGACACTTTTGGCGTGATTGCGTTAACTGATGTGTCACGGCGCAGGGATGCCTTTACTTCGATCTGTTGTTGTATTAGAATTAGTAGAGGAATTTTTGGTTTACGACAATGGAAATTTTTGTTTACATTTGGAAAGCAAAAATTGGACTTGTTTTATTTATTGTTAACAGCTTTTGGCTCACCTTTATACCGGGGACAAAAATCTCTTCTCCATACTGATCGCGTGTTTCCAGTCGGAAGTGAGATGGCCAACCGGCGCGCAATGGCGGCGTTTGGGGAGAAATGATCTTTATTTCACAACGGCTAGGATCTAGCCGGGATTCGGGCTGCAACCAGGCGGCCAAACGTGCGCCAGGTGATCCGGCCGCCACATAAATAAAGTCACGCAGGAACTGTTTTTCGTAATTCTTTTCGCTGTAAACGGGGGAAAATAGTAATTATTAAAATTCCTAATTTTAGTGCCTAAAGCTTTATAACGATTTTATATTATTCAAAAAGTTAAATTGCATTAATGCTTAATTTAAAATAAAAACCGGAAACATCCAATTATGTCCACATCGGAATCATCGTGCATCGATTTTCTCACCCCTCCTATGCAGTTGCAATCTGCGCACGCAACACCGTCTCCTTTGTTTGGGCGCCTCGTTGACAGAACGCCCGTACGGGTGTGTGCGTGAACGCGATCACCATCATCAAGTGACTGTAAGTACGCAGCACGCACACACATCGAGCAGTACATCGATCGTTCTGTAGTGGAGTGGGTGCGGCAAAGTACGTCGTCTGGGCCCATTCGTCTCGGTACGTACACGACGACGATGCACCTGACAAAGTGACCCTGTTTAGTTGATAAAGTGACCATTTACAGTGCGTGCATCTAACAAGCTTAGAAGTAGATAAATCCAGTGTCCGGCAGCAGGCAATAGCAACGGGAACAAACACGCATCGCATGGCCGAACGTGATTGCAACACTTTTCTGACATATTCATCCGTCATTTTTAATGTTTTGTTTTTTCTTGCGCGAGACCTCTCCGTTCGGTTTTGTTTTGGAGATCAACAGCAGCAACGGCAGCAGCAGCGTGTGTGAGAAAATGTCAGAGGCTGCTGCTAGATACGCAGCAGCACCAGATCGTACAAGAGTGAACAAGATCGGACGAAAGGGCCAGCTAACTGCACGATAGGCGCAGGTCCAGAGAACCAGTTTTGCGTTGCTTTTTCTCCGATCCGATTTCCCATACGCGCTTGATTGGACCTTCCACAAACAGTGTGATTAGACGTTAATTGGTTGTTAAGTGATAGGTGGTTTACAAACAAGTGCTACAAACTGCGGTCAAATCGCAGCATGCCACAAATTAGGCGAGGGTACAACAGTTCAAATTCTGCGCCCCAGAACCGTGAAACTCTTGAGAAGATATTTTAATTAAACAACTACGGTGCGTAGCAAGAAGTTTGTAAGTTCAAGTGAATGGTGCGAAAAAGTCAACCGGAAATTCCGTCCGACTGTATTTGTACTGCTGCTTAATGAGAGGAGTGCCCGCGAAACATATACACAAACAAACCATCCTCCCTAAGCCACACGTCGCCAAATATCGCCAATATATCGTTGGTAATCTTGATGCCCACCCGCATGATTCATCGATAAACAGAGAGTTAATCAAAAAAAAAATGTGACACTTATCGGTGCAATCAATCGATCGGTCAAAAACGGTGCCATCAGTGCAAAAATCAGTACAAAAAACCAAACGATGGAATCGTGCTGGAGGTGGTCGGCTGGGATGCTGGTCCTAGCACTAGTGTCGATCCGCCAATGTACCATTGCCGCTGTCACCAGTGTATCCGTCTGTTCCTACCTATGTACTTGTACGAACCAAAACTTCGCAACGGTCGATTGTGAATTCGATGCTGCCTCGGTCGTGCTTGACGAAACCCTCCTGCTACCGTCCGCCGCCACCGCCCTCAACATTAAACTGATTGGTGGCGGACAACTTGCCGTACGGAAGGATTTTTTCCAACAGAACAGCATCAACCATCTATCGATCGACGGCAATGGGTCACGGTCGGTCTCCGTGGTAGAATTTCACGAAGGTGCACTGTGCAACATTAATGGCCAATTCCCAGAGATATTGGTAACGAACGTGGGCCGCCTAATAATGAACAGAAATACCTCATGCCGTAAGATCATTTGACGAGTCACTTTGCTGTTGGCGAAAACCATTAAAACCATGGTCTGATTTATGTTTCTTGTACGCCCGTTTTCAGGAGCACATCTGCTAAACATCACGCACGTGAACGATGTGCTGCTTAAGACTAAATTCCAATCGGTGCACGAGGCAGAACTGTTCATCCGGGACGTCAGCAATCTTCATATAGAGCCGAATGCTTTCTTTGGTTCTAAATCGTCTAAGGTGAGCGAGTGGAGACACATACATGCTTCACACACACACAGTTTCCTCTTCTATTTGGCACTACAACCCCAGGGGGGGACCCGGTCTAGGCCTACCATTTATTTTTGTTGGCGAGGTAGTTTGGAAACTAACTGAGAGTATACCGGAAACGTAAAATGGACCTACTATGGTCAGATCATCACCATGCGGCAAAAATCTTGATGTAGATGTCAGCATCCCTTCATTCACCACCTTTGGAATCCTTTTGAACAATTTTTCGAATGGCAACGACTAACATGGCGTTTCAGATGAAGACACGATACGCCTTCCGAGTGGTTGTAGCCCCAAATAACAATCACATTTATTTGTTTAACCGTAGCAGTAGATCTCACACGGTTTAAACGGCTAAATAATACATCATTTTGATTGCTGTGCTTCTCTCTCTTTCTAGATTCAAATTCATCGCACCAATATCGAAAGTCTTCCAAAGCTCGGAGCTTCCTTACGGCTGTTAAGTTTTAACGATTGTAACATTAGCGAGGTCGTAACGCACGCGTTCGATGCGATCGAGATCGAGCATGTGGAGTTTGTGGGCTGTCGTCTAGCGAACCTGCGGCAGCAAGCGATACCGGAACGGTTGCTGTGCTATTCGTTAATCTTCCGCGACTGCCACATACAGCGCATCGAGAACCGGTTTGTGGATGGGAATGGGCTAAAGAATTTGCTACTGGAAAACAACACGTAAGTCCAGCCGGTCAGAGAAATAATTGTTTTACCTATCTAAAAATGTCCCTCCGTGCTTTGCAGGATCAATGAAATTGCGCCGGGTGCCTTTACCTTCACAAGTATTAACCACGAGGCAGAACTGTTCATCCGGGACGTCAGCAATCTTCATATAGAGCCGAATGCTTTCTTTGGTTCTAAATCGTCTAAGGTGAGCGAGTGGAGACACATACATGCTTCACACACACACAGTTTCCTCTTCTATTTGGCACTACAACCCCAGGGGGGGACCCGGTCTAGGCCTACCATTTATTTTTGTTGGCGAGGTAGTTTGGAAACTAACTGAGAGTATACCGGAAACGTAAAATGGACCTACTATGGTCAGATCATCACCATGCGGCAAAAATCTTGATGTAGATGTCAGCATCCCTTCATTCACCACCTTTGGAATCCTTTTGAACAATTTTTCGAATGGCAACGACTAACATGGCGTTTCAGATGAAGACACGATACGCCTTCCGAGTGGTTGTAGCCCCAAATAACAATCACATTTATTTGTTTAACCGTAGCAGTAGATCTCACATGGTTTAAACGGCCAAATAATACATCATTTTGATTGCTCTGCTTCTCTCTTTCTAGATTCAAATTCATCGCACCAATATCGAAAGTCTTCCAAAGCTCGGAGCTTCCTTACGGCTGTTAAGTTTTAACGATTGTAACATTAGCGAGGTCGTAACGCACGCGTTCGATGCGATCGAGATCGAGCATGTGGAGTTTGTGGGCTGTCGTCTAGCGAACCTGCGGCAGCAAGCGATACCGGAACGGTTGCTGTGCTATTCGTTAATCTTCCGCGACTGCCACATACAGCGCATCGAGAACCGGTTTGTGGATGGGAATGGGCTAAAGAATTTGCTACTGGAAAACAACACGTAAGTCCAGCCGGTCAGAGAAATAATTGTTTTACCTATCTAAAAATGTCCCTCCGTGCTTTGCAGGATCAATGAAATTGCGCCGGGTGCCTTTACCTTCACAAGTATTAACACGATAGTGACCGGTAATCATGTTATACGAACCGGGAAACAGTGGTTACATCAGAAGGAGTGGAATAATTTGACGATATCAGGCAATTCTTTCGGGGAGTTCAATGGCATCCTGTTGAGTAAAGATAAGCCGCACACCCACTGCCACTTTGGTAATAACACCATCACGAGCGCGCTTCCGAATAGTTTTACCTTTGGACGTAATTGTCGCATCAACGGCATCCATTTTGGCCGGGAGTGTGACTGTACGTACGACAGCTGGCTAATGGAGCTGGTTGGAGCTCGCGGAGAATCCACGCCATCCACCAGCAGCATCATTTCAAGCGCTTCCTGCCAGGTGGATGACAGTTTGCGCTATTGTTTTAATCGTAGTGATGCCGGTATCGTGGGACAAGTCAACGTACACTACTTCCTGATGGAGTTTTGTCAAAGGGAAGGTTCGAAAAAGTGCTCCTCGTACACGAGCAGTGAGGATGGTAATCGTAAACCACCACCACTAATACCATTCGAAAGGATCGACTCGCTGGACGACAGCGACGAAGGTGGTTTCTTCCTGATGGATAAGATGCTGTGGCTTTGGATTGCTGTTGCCGCCACCGCAATCGTGTTTCTGCTACTGTTTACCGTTTGCTTTTATCGGCGAAGGGCGAACGAATCTCGCCAAACGTTGGCAATCCAAACCATGTCCTCAAGGTCGGGCACGATTCGGTCCAACTCGCTCAGTAGAAGTGCATTTACACCGGCCGATAGGCGCATCATCGGGAACGCACTGAGCTGGATCAAGCAGACGTATGATCAGAAAATTTGGAACGAAATAAATACCCCGATGCAGCAGCTGCTTGATGGGGGATTCATTGAGGAACAGGTTAAGGTACGGCTGATCGGCACCGTGCTCGACAGTCTCAAGCGTCATGAGATCAGTGCAACGCAAATCGTGGCACTGAATGACATACTTTTCCGGCAACTTGGACCACCGGCACCAGCGCCAGCAGCGGAACCGGTGGAAACTAGCCGACCAAACAGTGATAGAAATGCCGACGAGCTCGGACACATTTATGACGAGTTGCAGCTTAATCGGGCACCGGTAGCACATTATAATGTTGGTTTGCTGGGTGATTATGCTGCCCCGTTAGATCATGGAGGTGGGATGACGACCGTTGTCCCGGAAGGAATCTACTCCGAACCGGTACTACACGATCAGCTGTTGTTGCAGCGAAATGGTGGTAAGTTTGAGATCTACAAGTCACCTTCTTAGTGCTCTGTTTAATGCTAATCCGTTCTCTAATTCCTAATTCCTTTCCAAAAAAAACGTAGACAATAGAAACCTCATAAGTCCCTATGCTATTGGGGATGCTACGGTGCAGCGGAATCCGGTTGGTGGGGAAGGGAACCTGCCGGACGTTATACTGCTTCGACGACCACCCACCACCGGAAACACACCGTGGCGGGCAAACACCGATGACGAGGAGGACGAGGATGAAATCGATGGAGAAGCGGAGCGTAAAACGATGCTTCGTCCAGCGGACTGTGGTGATAGCGGTCCGGGAAGCAGTGGCCCAACGTACGCGATATCGATGAAACAGCTGAAAAGGCCCCATAGGGGCAATACACCACCACTCCCACCACTACCACCACCATCACAACCGTCGGATACCATCGGGGAGGATCAACCTTCGGAGGATGGAAGTGATGGTAACCGGTCGGAACATTCCGGCAGTAGCATGCAAACGGTTCGCATCGAAGATATGACCCTGGCTGTGGATATTGACAGCGGCAACAGTAGCGGCGGCAACGTGCAACAACAGCGTACTCAGCAATAAAAAGCTCATCTCATTTTTCATGTGACGAAAATAGGCTTAAACCATACATAATTACACTCACACAGACACATACAGCGTTGAAATTTGTGTTTTCTTTTTTGCACAGCATGAATGAATCATACCAGGGTAGGTATCTCTTATTGCAAGATTCTGAGATAACGCGGCACCACATACCGTACAACGTCAATGTTTGCACGTTATCTTATCGCGAAGACCACCTCGCCGCACGATACGAAACGACGATATACGAAAGCGTTACCGTCCGTGTATTGGTGTGTACCTTTCTTTATCAAAACATATCCGCAGGTTCGTTCTCGAAAGAAAAAGCCCTTCTTCACACATAGCTCAGACTGGTTGGTAGGTCCGTCGCGGAACACACGTCTGGACGAGTTTGTTAGTCTTTCGCCGCAATGGACCCTGATCGGTTTCGGATTAGCATAGTGTTCTTGATATCGTTCTTGATCGTGCAATTACCAAATGCCTTTGCCGAACAGGAACAGCTGGAAGAAATCGTACACCAACCGTTGCACTGTGAGCGGATCGATAATTCACAGTCGACTCTAGTGAGTGGAAACGATTGGGGAACGTTTCACGGTCGAATAGGGGAACGGGTAATGCGCTGTGATTGCCACGAAAGTGTCCGACAGCGACGCAGCAATGACGAGTACGGCGAGCAGCAGGTATGTTGAACTAACCTTCACTATTCTGTTTCGCTGAGGTGTCAAAAAATGAGTCAAGTCTTTCCCCTTATATCGTCAGCCGAAGCTACGAAGCTACGCCTTTGTACTGCCAGCATTCCCAGCAACTACGGTGGCCACCGACATTCTCGTTGTCAATTGTCAGCAACTGCTCGTGCCGGGTGGCACCTTCCGCTCTATCAGACCCGGATTTCTACCACGAACGATACGCTTTGTCAATATTGAACAGTTGACGCTGGAATCGTTTGCTTTTGAGAGTGGTGGTAGCCAAACAGCTGGACAGCAAATAAACCCACATGATCCGCACCCGATATTAGGCCCGATTATGCTCAGTATCGAGCGATGTCAGTTGGACGAACTGCCGGCTAACGTGTTCCATGGAGCGGCCTTACGGTCGGTGTTGTTTAGTGCTTCCAGTATTGGTGTTGTTCGACCGCTAGCTATCAGTACCCGGTTTCAGCAATTCATTTTCTCCAATTGTGCCATTGGCCACTTTGCTAGACTCTCTTTCAAGCGTGCGCAGATGGAGCAAATGTATCTGCACAATGTGACGATGGCCGGGGCTTGGACATCTCAAGCCTGGCAAGGAATCATCGTAAGCAATTCGATACAGATCAGTGACTCCTCGTTTCTTCAAACCATTCATCCAGCGGCTATTACAGAGAGCAGTACGTATAATAAGAGGATGAATTTAGGTGAAATCCCTCTCTAACAAATTATTCTTCTACTTCAGGTACTGAAGAACTCCTGCTCCAAAGAAATATCTTCAACGATTCAATTGCAGACGAGGCCTTCCAGCTGGAAGTTAAAAATCGCATACGATTGATTGACAACACGTTTAGCAATCTATCGTCTAATCTTTTTAGAGGTACCTATTTCAATTGAAAATCTTCCATTTTGCACCACCATAATCTCCATGTTGAATTGCAGGTATAAGAATATCCAACGATTCAGCATGGAATGCACAACCGACCATTCTACTCGAGCGTAACCTCATCGATACATTCACTGCTTCGAACGATGCACACACCTTCTTCGCGTTTCCACGCAATTTCACTGTAAATCTAGCAAACTTTCGCATCGCTCAGCTAGCGACATGCGAAAGCACCAACGTTTCATTCCCCGCATGGGCCGAAATCTATTTTCTGCAACCATTTGCCACCGGTGGACGCAATGATCCAGAATCGTATATAACAGTGGAACAGTTTCGCTCCCAGGAGGGTTGTGATTCGGAGCCAGATATGGTGCTAGTTATCGTATTGGCAACACTGCTAGGAGTCTCCATACTAGGAGGTATCGTTGTGGGGCTACTATGTTGGAGACACCAACGCAAGCGACAACGGATGTTACTGCTGGAGCAAAACTTAGTGCATCCAGTTCCGAGAACTTATCGCGAAACACAGATACTACTAAAACTCGAAACGGTCGGTCAGTTGAAGACGGATTTTTAAAGACGGACGCAAAACAAAACAAGTGATAGAAATCCTACAGGAGGTCCAAATCGAATATTCGGTTAAAATGTACTGGGAAAGAGCCCAAATGGGGCAGGCCTTGAACGACGCAGGTTCTAAAGGCTACTACTAACAAAGATATAAATCGTAAGTTACGCTTATAAAAAAAATATACTCACAGCACTGGCAGATGGCAGTCTAGCGCATTGCGAATAGTCAACATGGCATCCGGTACCATCAATCCTTTCGCAAGCAGTGTGGTTCCATAACGCTCCAACGTAGCTGCTTCCGGTTCCGTCAGTCGATCGTCAGGATCATCGTCGAAACGTAGCTCCTTCCTTAACAGATTACGAGCACAACGTCCACCGAGATGCGCAAGCTCATGCTCCAGAGCGATCAGAGTTCCCCCTGCAGTCCCACTGCCACCATCCACCATAGCTTGATGCGTATCCACATGATCACCAGTAGGTACTTGATCTGCATTTTCATATCCAATCACTAGACACTTGAACCCGTACGACTGTTGCTTGGGTTCGTTGACGTACGTCGAGCAGGATTCTAGAGAGATTTCTACCTCCCGTCCTGGCAACACCATCGCCCTGCCAGGACCACCGTAAGCCCACCGGGAAGGAGTATTATACATTCGCACTGTGCACCAATCATCCAGAGAGTCCTTGTCGTTACCAGAACCACCACCACGTTCTACACCACGCCGATTCGGTATCTTTACCTTAACTCGATCCTCTTCCTGCACTGTACCACACTGCGCATCGAAGGTGAGACACATCCAACGTACTGTGGCCGGAAATCGTACGCGATACGCGGTAAGAACTGCCGTTTTATATGGATGATCGCTCTCCAAGATGCAGTAATGTGGACTAGTCGTGTTCATGCTGGTCGCTGATGAGGTAATCGTTGTTGCACCATTCGGACCACTGTTGGACATATGAGTAAAGCACTTCCCGACGTGTCGTTGACGTCTTAATTCATTCAGCGCCGTTATTGGTGGAAGAATCTCCTGCACCATGGAGAGTACCTCGACAGAAACCTTCAAATCCATTCGAATGCAGCGTTCCAGCTGTGCGAGTGTTAGTGGTAGCAGATACCGGAAAAGACAGTTTACTACCGACGGTGATCGGGTTGTGCGCGATCGGAACAGATCCCACACGGTTCGTTTGCGAATTGGGACCGCTAGCACCATTGCAGCAGCAGCCGAACCACCACCACCAACAGCCGGCAACTCCATTTCGTTTCCATTCGCTGCCGACATTCCAACACCACTTCCACTGGCACCACCACCACTTCCTGCACTTCCAACACCACCACCACTAACGACTCCACCAACCGTCGCTTCTGAAGCGGAATCGATTTCATAAGGATCGTAAGGAGTTCCAGCGGAGATTCCTGCTCCCGAATTTCCACTACTTCCACGCAGCGTTTCTAGGAGACCTTTTGGGAGTACTTTACCGATCGTTCTTCGCGTACGTTCGATCGTTGTAGCTGCCGCATTGGAGGAGATAACGCCCACCAAACCTGTGGATCCTACGTCTAAATGTTCCTCGATCGGAGTTATGTTGTGTTCTGAGTCAATGGCAACGCCACCACCAACAACTCCACCAGCAGCACCTGCCCCAATCACACCACCAGCGCCACCGATACCAACAACTCCGGACGATGCAGATGATGATGGTGTTGAGGAAGTTTCCGAAGAAGATGGTGCCCGCATCCCAGGTGAGGCTGATGTCCACAGAGCAAGCTCATGCGCTACAGTTAGTAACTCTCGACAGCGACCAATGATTGCTCGGGCTACTTCCAGCGCAAGATCGCGCGCCTGTGTTCGACAATTACCCAATTCTCGGCCACTTCCAACATTCATCCCACCATGAGGAAATCCTGATGTTCCACCTGCTGGTGTGCAGTAGTATAGGATGGCCGGAATCTGCCCCCGAGACGGTGTTGTTCCGTTGAAACTTAAATCGCACGGATAGAAACGGAACGTTACCGTACCGCATGGACCACGAAGCGACGATTGACCGCAGTCTCCGGACAGTGTTCTCGCACCCTGACTACACAGACGTAAAGCGTAACGATGGTTCTCTTTCAGGAGGATCGCGCGATTAAAGCGAAGCTCGGCCATATGCTGTCTAACGGCTGTTTGATCGTATGATCCAACGATCGACTCGAGAACTTCCCAACGATGCGAATGTGAGTAGGTATGTGAATGCGTGGAATGATGACTATCGTACAGCAGTTCCAGTTGATATTCGTAGCTTCCTGATCCGGAATAAACCTGGAGAGAGAGATGATAAAACATTTCAACAAATCTGTTAAAACAACGACCAAGAAAGAAATTATCTGGTTTTTACTTACACAAGCGCCCACAATCGAAATGCCCGACCGGTCAACGGTAAACGCAATCGCGTCCGGTCCGAAGTTGCCCGTATTCCACGTCTTCCCGAGATCAACTTTTCCAAACCGACTGCCCGTACTAAAAAGCCGATTACTACCACCCATCGGAGCGAGCGGTGGTACCATCAGATCCGTTGCGGGTTGTTGAGTCGCTTCCTCCGAATCACCACGATCTCCGCGCTCCCGATCTACAGGATCACATCCATGGTGAATGATCTCCGACAGCAACTTCGCCAACAGACGACATCCGTTGCGGATGAGGAGACGTTCCTGGTTTTGATCGTCGTCCTGACTCTCGTCCTGATCGCTATCATCATCCTCTCCATCACTATCACCTTCAGTGAGATATTCATTACGATATCCTCTCGCCAATGGCCATCCTTTACCGGCGTCTGCCACCTGCTCATTATCGTAATCATCCCGTGCGAAAGGTCCCCCATCGTGTCCTCCATTTTCTGCCACATCTGTCGCCTCATCATCGTCGAGCTCGTAGTCGTAGTCGACACCTTCGCTACTACGGCAGCTACTAGCACTACTGGTGTTACTGTTGCTACTTCCACTGCTGCTGCTACCACGACGCCGATGACGACCTATCCGGTCTAACTTTCTGCGCACCGGATCCGATACGAGCTCCAGCAACAGTTCCAATACATCTCGAAAGTGCCAATCTGGTAGATGTGATACGCCTGACTGTCCCACAGTATCTGCACTATTTGACGCACCTACTGTACTTGTCATCTGTTCGATTAAACTAGCCAAAAGGTCACGATTCCGGGAGATCATAAGCGCCCCCGAACTGGTCGATTGTGGGCGACTGGAGCTGGAAGCTGCCGCAACCGGTGCGGATTGCGCAGGTGACATCAATATTGAGAAAGTGACACGAAGGTTCCTACTGTACTTGTCATCTGTTCGATTAAACTAGCCAAAAGGTCACGATTCCGGGAGATCATAAGCGCCCCCGAACTGGTCGATTGTGGGCGACTGGAGCTGGAAGCTGCCGCAACCGGTGCGGATTGCGCAGGTGACATCAATATTGAGAAAGTGACACGAAGGTTGACGGAAGGTTGGCAAAGCCCAGCTAAAATTGCACTCAAAAGTAGACGACCAGAACATCGCTCCGTACTACCACTGTTTGATGAACCGTAACTGTAACGGTAGCGATCCACATGCGGCTTAACACCAACATGAATTCCACCAGAATCTACCTCACGCAGTAAAAGCAGCCGTCTGCACAGAACTTCCCATTTCAACTGTGGCGTTGGATAAAATATGTCAAAACAGCGAACGAAGGTACGGTGACATTCGGCAAGAACTTCCCGCTTTGCTTTGCATACTCGTCGTCTCATGGAACGTTCCATTACTGGGAGCGTAACCCGATCGGCCAGAATGTCTATAAGAAGCGTACGAATTTCAACCACCGCCATCGCTAATGACTGATGATTTCCTGTCATCGAAGCTGCCATCGGATGAACCGTTGACGAAGACATCGGTGAGCAGGTCGCTTGATGTGGAGTACCAAAGGGGTTTACAAAATCTGAGCGCAGAGGATCGTCAATGTGACCGTCAGCATCGTCCTCGTTGGAGCGAGAACCGGTTGGATGGTAAACTGCATTCAAGTAACGACGGAGCAAGCGGAGACACACTCGACAGATGAATGATAGCCGAACGATCAGCTGAGTGGAGCAAGAATGGAAAGCGATATTTGGAATTCAAAGTTAAGCTAATATTTTTAAAAGAATAATACATGGTTTCTTTAAACAAACAATTTTTTTGGCTCACATACCTTTGCTTCCCCGATTAGTCCAGCGTTGTTGGTCGTCATCGGGTTGGTGGTGAACGTTTTCATTCCACCGCTGGAACCCTTCTTTTGCTCGCCGGACAGATTGCGGAATGCATTCCATGCCCAGCTCAACAATGCGGTTAGTGATTCGAACGTTTCACGATTAACGCCCGTTGCAAAACGACGTGAGATGGGACACAGCGTCATGACACTTTCTTCCGTGCAGGAGTTGCTAAGCGTATGGCCAATACCTCCACTAGTACCACCAACACCTACAGAACCTCCAGAACCTGGCTTCTTGCGTCGGTACTGTACATTTGCCGTGGCAATGCCATTCGCTGTTCCTTTAGCACGCCCGGATCGGAATGGAAATCTACTCTCGTTAGCGACATTCGAGCCCGAAAAGCCATTGCTAGCTGCGTCTGCGTTGCCTATATTCCAACGATTTAGGATGGGGATTGCCGGTACTTCCTCATCAATGCTGCCAGACCCGAAGGTAGGTGTGAGCAGCACCGAACGATGCTCGGGAAGATCTTCCTCCTGCGGATCGTCTTCGGGTGCAAGATCGCAGAGCTTCACCTGACGACCACTGCCACTGCCGAATGCTACAGGAATAATTTATATCATATGAGGCTGGGAAGAGTATAAGCGATATGACTTACCAGCTGCCGCACCACTTCGTGATCCCGTAAACCAATCCGATGCGTTCACATTTACATTCCCATCCAGTGGCGATGATGAGGAACCACCCGAGCTAGATCCATCTAGCGTTGGTTCGAACGGTGGCCACTGACCCGTTGCCCCTAGCCGCTCTGTAGCTTCCGTCCGCACATCCAGACAGGCCAACAAGTATCCAGTGGCGATGATGAGGAACCACCCGAGCTAGATCCATCAAGCGTTGGTTCGAACGGTGGCCACTGACCCGTTGCCCCTAGCCGCTCTGTAGCTTCCGTCAGCACATCCAGACAGGCCAACAAGTTTAACGCAAGCTGAAACCGTGGCACTTCACAACCACTCCAACGCTGCGGAAGTGCTATTTCCGGGCTTAACACCGACAGTGTCTCGTGCGTACCGTAACGAGCTTGATCGCCCTTTTCACCGTCCGTCTGGTAAGCTTGTGGCTGTTCGTGGCCTGCACGTTGATTTGGTTGCTGTTTACGCTTCGACTTGCGACGGTACAGTTCCGACGCGATAGGATTGAAAATCAGCATGCGCTTCCGGATGGCATCGTAACCCCATAGTACGTTAAACAACGGATCAAGTGTGAATGAAAAGTGCCAACGATTTCGCCGATATGCGTCTTTCACGGTCAAGTTTGAACCGGTTAGCTCAATGCGTGCATCGAACTGGTTGATGCGATGCGCACGACAGTGTCCGGTACGCCGATCGATCGTTATAGAGCCGGCCAAATGGGACTGATTGTTTGGGATGAGCACTGTGAAAGATTGTATATTGAATTACACTTCATTTTTGTTAGAAAATGACTAAAGAATATTGCTGAAATTGACTAAATTAAACGGGCTTTACTCAATAATGTATCATATTTTGTATCGCGTCTTTTATATGCAGATAAAAATAATAACATTTAATCAATTTAGGCTTCAGATTAATCGTTGCAAATTAGCTAGCTATACTTACATATCGTTGATCGATCCGCCGTCACACTGTACTTCGCCAACGCTGCCCCATTAATTAGCGACTCCTCCACCTTAATGTACGTCTGATCTCCACTGGCCGCGATAAACGATGCACGACGCCCCGTTCCCGGCCCAAAAGAATCGATCGCAACCTTAACGCAAGCTGAAACCGTGGCACTTCACAACCACTCCAACGCTGCGGAAGTGCTATTTCCGGGCTTAACACCGACAGTGTCTCGTGCGTACCGTAACGAGCTTGATCGCCCTTTTCACCGTCCGTCTGGTAAGCTTGTGGCTGTTCGTGGCCTGCACGTTGATTTGGTTGCTGTTTACGCTTCGACTTGCGACGGTACAGTT
>KZ063764.1:29232-39752 GCA_002091835.1 Anopheles maculatus | reverse complement strand
TGAGTAGGAGAGCCTATGTAACCCTTTACAGGGTCTCGGATCCTACCCCATTAACAGAGCAAGATATTTTAAGATATAGTTAAATAATAATGAATAAATCTGTTTTTAATTAGTTAAATAAAACGAAAACAAAATTGAATCAAATGTTAAGAGAGATGTTAAATAATGCGAACAAACTTCTCCCACAACCCCAAACTCATTTACTAACTCCTAAAGGCAAACCACATAAAAGGAACCTAGGGTTGGTGTAGGTTAAATAGGATAAACGACACTAAAGGCACAGCACTGGTGCTAGAGGAACATGCAAGACGTCTTCTCAACACCTTCCTAAACTAATCATGATGAAAAATAGCCCACAGATACACCGGCTCGAAGCTGCTGCTGGCCTTTGCCGCTCGTAAAAGAGGGATCCGGGCAAGAATAATTGAAGCATTAATGAGTTTTGGCCATTTTTTTGTCTCGCAAGCTGCAAGTTGATTAAATTCATACATTTTACGATCGAAGAGCAGAAAAAAAATCACTTTAACCAAAATCCCTTGTCCAAATATTAGTATTAGAAAATTAATGAGAAAAGTACTGAACTTTAGCTTTTGAAGCAATGTTAATGTATGCATTCTTTTATCGATTACAGATACAGTCCAGGCCTGACCATCAACAATATCAAACAGGTGATCAACGAAACAATCGAAACTAATATCTGTAGGTATACGGTGACCACTGGCACAAGACTACTGGAACAAGAATTTCCATCAAATCCATTTACTTACAGTACGTAAACCAGCCCCAACACGGTTACGGGAGTTGATTCGGCAGATCCGTGCCTGTCGTACAGCGGCCGAAGAACGAGCAGTGGTAAACACAGAATGTGCCTACATCCGAAGTACCTTCCGCGAGACGGACTGCATCTGGAAGTGTCGCAATATGGCCAAGCTGCTGTACATCCACATGCTCGGCTATCCGGCACATTTTGGCCAGGTAGAATGTCTCAAGCTGGCCGCAAGCTCCAAATACACCGACAAGCGGATAGGTTACCTGGGCGCGATGCTGTTGCTGGACGAGCGTACCGATGTGCACGTGCTGCTTACGAACTGCCTTAAAAAGTAAGTAAGCGTTGCGGAAAATGTGCATCAGAGTTTCGGCAAGAGGTAACTTCTGACATTAAAAAAGCATTTTGGATGCGTCATTAAGAATGAGCAGTTTAGCGGTTTAAAAAGGGTACCTTCATAAAACGGCCATAATATGCGAGGATATTAATGATTTTTCTTACTGTCAAGTACCAGCTACTGAAGAAGGCATTTTGATAAAATTAGGCTTTTGCTACACGGTTTAACTAAGCAGCAATCATAATAAAAAAGCCTGCCAGGTGCAATAAATGTATAAGAAAAGGCCGCTTTGAGTGTCTAACTTTTGAGGCACACTATTGCAAAAATGGTTTATTTTTAGTAGATACAATCTACAATAGCCCTTCAAAAGTCCTTATAGAATATCGATTGTGGCGCATTTGTTGGTGTTCTACGAATTATACATTTTGATTATTAAATACAATACAGTATTCTCGAGGGGGGCGGCCCGGTGGTGATGCGACAGCGGTGCCGGTCTTCACACGGCAGGACCGGGGTTCAAGTCTCATCTGGGCCGTTCCCCCATAGTGAGGATTGACTAACCAACTATGCGGTATCAATTAGTCTAGTAAGCCAGAAATGGCAGGCATGACCTTAAGAGGTCGTTAGGCCAGGAAAGAAGAAGAAGACAGTATTCTAATGTTCCATGTTTTCCTTAACCAGCGATCTCAACAGTCCTACACAATTCGTCGTTGGTACTGCACTGTGCACACTGGCCGCCATCGCGTCACCCGAGATGGCTCGCGATCTGTGCAATGATGTCGAGCGTCTGATCGTATCTACCAATGCGTTCCTGCGCAAAAAAGCGATCCTATGTGCCTTCCGCTTTGTACGGCGCGTCCCGGAACTGATGGAGGACTATCTGCCCAAGTGTGAAGTATTCCTGGCGGACAAAAACCACGGAATCCTGATCGCCACCATCACGCTCATCACCGAGATGTGCGAACAGAGTGTGGCCGTGCTGCGGTATTTCAAATCCATCATACCTACCCTGGTGCGCATGCTGAAATCGCTTACCGTGACCGGGTACTCACCGGAGCATCTGGTCAGCGGTGTAAGTGATCCGTTTCTGCAGGTTAAGATACTGCGTCTGTTGCGTGTACTTGGTCACGGAGATTCCACACAGTCGGAAATTATGAATGACGTTCTGGCACAGGTCGCAACTAGTACGGAAACGAGCAAAAATGCGGGTAACGCGATACTGTACGAAACGGTCCTTACCATTATGAACGTGGAATCGGAGAACAGTTTGCGTGTGCTGGCAGTTAACATCCTCGGACGTTTTCTGCTAAATAACGACAAAAATATTCGCTTCATCGGGCTGCTAACGCTTGTGAAGACCGTGCATAAGGACATGACGGCGGTACAGCGCCATCGCATAACGATCCTCGAGTGCCTTTCGGATGGTGATCCATCGATACAGCGATGCGCCATGGAACTGTCTTTCACCCTCATCAACACGCAGAACATCGAGATGGTTGTGCGGGAGCTGCTGCGTTATCTCGAATCGACCGACGCCGAAATGAAAGCGCTCTGTAGCAGCAAGATCGTACTGGCGGCCGAAACCTATTCGCCTTCGATTCGTTGGCATCTGGATGTGCTCTTAAAAATTCTCACTATTGTAAGTATAGGTATGCATGAGAAAAGAACTGCTAGTGATGTTACTATTATTATCAGGCCGGCAACAACATCAGAGACGATGTGATCTCATCGACCATCCAGCTCATCTCGAACAGCCCACAGCACGAGCAGCGTTTCATTACCGATAAAATGTGGGAAGCCATCATGAACATGAACCAACTGGAGAACCGACAACCATTGGTGCAAGTGGCTGTATGGACGATCGGCGAGTATGGTGAATCGGGTGGATTCGATGGTAAGCTTGGTGTTTGAATGGTCAGCATGTCAGTTCTGGACATTGATGGTCACCAATCAATACTCTTGTGGTTAACAGATAAAAGGGTTTGTGGAAACACCCTTAACCAATTAATACTAATATGACGATGCATTAGTAATAACGATCCCATTCGCAATTTCTATTCATATTTAGTTTGGTACCCGTTAGAAAGATTGGTCTATCAATCCTACACGGCTATCCACGAACCATTATCGATTAGTTGACAACATTTTCTGTTATTTTTCTTTATCTCTTGTTATAGAGTTTGAACTAATAGAACATTATCGGCAACTGTTGTGGGCACCGCAGCTTTCAATCACCACCAAACAGTACATCCTGGTGTCGTTGGCAAAGTTTAGCGTTCGAATAGATGGCTGTACACCGTAAGAATCATGTTCTTCTTTTAATTTATCAACCGCGGCTTGCCAATGGTTACATTTTTCCTTTCTGCCACCCTTTAGCGAAATTCAAAACATCATCAACTCATTCCGAGTGCACATGAACATCGATCTGCAACAGCGAGCAAACGAATTTTCACAACTGTTCACCAACTACAAACACTTGCGAAACTCGTTGCTGGAGAAAATGCCAAAACTGAAGCTAACGGAGCTGACCACTTCCGAGTACAATGCTGACTTTGCATCGCCAGAATCGACCGAAGCTGAAGAGCAATCGGAAGAACCAGAGGCTGTGCAGGAACAATCGGTAAGCTAATTGTCTTAATATAGTTTTAGCTCGATAAAGTTAACTCTTTCCAAATTTCTGTTTTCTAGAATCAAGATATCTTGCTGGATTTGTTAGGAGATTGTTTCAGCAGCGACGGGAACGGTAATAATGCACTGGCCGTCGTGCCCGTTTCACAACCGGCTACTGCTACAACACAACCTTACTATCCACAAACCGCGAGCTTTAATCAAGCCGGTCTGTCCTCGTACAACAATAACGTTCCGATGGCAGGCACCACCGACAGCATAATGGATCTACTTGGTCTTGCAGCGGCAGCAGCTTCGGCACCAACTCAAACGCATCAGACAATCCCTTACACATTACCCGGAACGGCTGCGTCAATACCTTCGATCGACGTCTATAACAAGGATGACATTTACATCCGGTTCTTTATCCATCCTACCGTAGACGAACAGCAGCCATCATCCACTGCATCAGCCCGTATTACCGTTCAAACGACCAACGGCTCACAAGCTACGATCGAAAAGTTCCTCTTTCAGGCAGCGGTACCGAAATCGTTCGTACTAACGCTACGTGAACCATCGAGCACGGTGATGCCACCGGGTGGGACGATCATGCAGGATCTACTTATTGCGCGTCAAACGCCACCCAACCAGGGAGGAACAGGACTGCGAATGAAGGTTCGATTTTCGTACGAAGTCGAAAACTATTCCATGATGGAGCAGATCGATGTGAACGATTTCCCGAGCGGGTTCCTGCGCTAGCATATGGAAAATGGTCATAAGGAAGCGTAGATTTAGGACAGAGAAAATGGCAAGGCCTTAGCATTTGTAGAATGTAACATAGTAATCGGGCAGAAGAGACAGGACAGATTTCTTAGGAAGAAGAAACAAAAAATAAATTCATCAATCACAAGAAAGACAGAATAATGGTACAAAAACATACGATAGAAACTGGGCCGATCTTTTGTACAGTATGATTAGAAACAGAACTGCACTTTTACAACGCCCCATGAAAGACTATTATGATAAGAAGTGGGGTTTCCTTACCAATAATCTAGTGCGGATACCTGGCTTGAACAACGGACGTCCACATGTGATCAGAGTGTATTTTATCAAACATCAATATCACCCCACCTAACTACCTACCTACCTTTACATACGTATGCATATAAATTGGACCAAACTATTTGACCAGAGTAAAAACCTAACTAGAATCGTGTAAAAAGTACACCCGGAACACTTTCATCTTAGCACCGTAGAAAAAGCGTAGATCACCTACATGAGCAAAGGAAGGTATAAGATATCGATGAGTTACGCACATTTAGACCATCCCAATGGTTCCCATCGGATTAATGACCACCCCGAGAATGACTGAAACGCTCAATTACATCTTTTCTATCGCGAAGTTTGTTGGTCACAAACCCTTCATTCCTTCATCGACCACAAACAACTTATAAAAAATGTGATTTTAAGAAGAAATTCATCTACGAATCTTTTCTATATCAATGTTGCATAGGAGGTGCAGTGCAGCAATATACCTACAACGGATGGTTATTATAACAAGTGGATCTATTCCGAAAGGAACACGTTGGAGAAATAATAGTATTCGTTACTTTTAAACCGATGGAACACCGAATTGGTCGAATGATTGTGAAGCGAGTTTTAAAGAAAACATGTGCTGTTTTATGTTTCGGTTTTTTTTATATAGATGACCTATAAATAAAGCAAGTTAAGACGAAAACAAACAACAGAAAACATCTTGACAACTGTCTTACTGTTTGTGTGTTATTATTTAGCAATGTTTGACCCACATACACGGATCGACACAATCGATGCACTATAACTTAGTTCGGGAAAAAGGTGTGACATGGCTCCTAAGGAATCATCACACTTCTGTTGATCGGGGCTTGTGTATCACGCTGTTCTCACTACAATCAAATTAATTTATCTCCCGTAGCACACTAGCACACAAGATAGAAGCCATTTGAAAGGTTGTTGCCGGTTTAAAAAGAACGATAGAAATATAATAGAAACGCAAAGAAAGAAACCTCCACTATCACTGCGCTGCATTGTGCGATCACTACCAGATTCAGTCCGTAGGATTTTGGATGACAATCAGCAGAAAGTCCTTATCGGGAGCTACCATAATTTCATGCTTCTTCGACCGCACCCGCAGGAAGGACAGATCGTTCGAGGGATCCAAATCACGCACCACCGATCGGGCTTTATCGGACAGTTGACTCATCAAACCGGCGTACTGTACGGTAGACGTATTGTCGAGGGTACTTTTCACCGGAATGCCTACGGTTTAGAGAAATAGAATTGTAAGTGAGTTAATCCCGGACGGAACATCCTACCTAACAGCAGAACCAAAGGTGACATCATCGAAACAAGCACCGTTAGCTACCAACATACAACACGTACCTTCATTGTTGACCACAATCGTTCCGACGACGCCTTTGTGCGATTGGATTCGTTTTAGCGTTTCTTCTACCTCTTGCGACTGGGGTAAAGAGATAGTAAAGCAAACAGGAAAATATAATATCACCGTAAAATTCATTTCCCTCGAAACATAGCCCTCATTGTAAGTGTAGGGGAATGTTTTATGCTTACCATCTTCTGCTTTTAATACAAGTTTACTTCGGGAACTCTGTTCAAACTACAGCACCTAACGCTTGATTATCTTTTCAAGCGGATGTTTTTGGATATAAAGGCCAGAACTATGTTTTAAAAACTTTTCTATTGTAGAAAAACTATGTAAATTTTCGTCACTGCCACCTCCGATTCGTTTTGTTTTGACAACCAAACGCAGCGTTACCATGATGACAGCTGCGCTGGTTGAAGGATGTAACGGCGTTACTCGGATTGTGGTGAATAAAACACACAAGGGTGGTGAATACGAAGCAAACAGTTTTTAAATTATTAATTCAACATAGAAAAAATAAATCTTCCTGATAATTGTAATTCTAGTTTAATATTGGTAGCAAGGTTATTATTCCTGAAGTTATTTTATTTTATGTCTCGTGTTGTTTCAATATATTTACGAAACAGTATAAACTAACTGATATTGCAAGCATAACGCTTCATTACAAGCAACACGTGCTGCAATTCAAACATCAATTACCATGTGCTTCGAGGCGCCAGCAACCTGTGTTTGAAGAAGATAAGAGATCGCCCTCAAGTTTGTCATCTTCTTTTTTAAGTCACATTTTTCTTTTTTGCATCATTTCAAGTTACAATTTCAGCTTAAACTTCTTGTAAAACTTGTTGATGGTTAGTACAGTTAGTTTTTAACCGCATCGTTCGTGATTTATCCATTTTGCTTCATGTACGAAACGAACATGAGTGCATTATGAGAATTTTATTTCACAATCAGCATCAAGCATACCGCCCGATAGTTGCTCATAATCATCTCCTGACCACTTCTTCTTTGCACGATATTTATCAACCGACCGATAACGATGCTGTATTATAGCGTCGGAAGTCTTATGTTTACATATGATGTCTCTGTTGCACACAGATTTATCCTCTCATACGCACATACCGCGTAAATAGAAAACGCAAGTAACAACCCTCCAAACCATACACCTGACTACATTTACCCATCTCCAAGACTAACTCAAACGCTCTTCTGTTTTAACCTTACACACACATACCAACGATGAATTACCACCCGCACAGATGATGCAATGAAGAGTATAACTTATGCTCGAGTTTTGCACCCGTTTAGTACACTCCAGAAATAGCAAAGGACAGGACTAGCTTCGTCGCCCAAGCGCAGGTCCACCATCGCCCACAGACTGTATGCCGACGACGCATGTGAGTGAGAAGAGAAAAGCGTGAGCGTGGAAATACTGAGACACAGCCGTAAACCGTGTTGAGAGAAAAGCGTGCCATGAGTCCTGGCTAATGTGTGCGTGTGTACCGCGTGTCCTTGCTCTTCGTTATCAGCGGAGGCAGCAAAACGGCTGGTTACTTCACCAACTTACGTGATTGACAACAACTGCACGCCAGCCAAAGTGCTTTCGGAAAGGATTTAACGAGTGAAAGATTTCCAACGTTTAGTGCACGAGACACGTGAGCGTAATCATTTTAACACGTGCATTTTTACTTCATTTTTGTAGCTGTGAATAAGGGGACGTTTCTGTAACTGTGACAGTACAACTCCCCTTAGAAAGTGAGCTCCAAGTGATGTCAAGTTTTTGGCAGTGGAATAATCAATACTTGTAATACGTACGCATAAAATTCGTCCAGGTTAAGAACCTTTCGGTGACTCTTTAAAGTGTACGAACCGTTGTGTCGCGATTTTGTGTGACTAGTTCTGACATTTTAAAGTGCTTCACTTCAGAAAGTAACGTAGTTGAGCCGAGTTTGAGATGATTATCTCTCGTGTATGTGCAAATTTACAAAACTTAACACATCATCTTCAGAGTGGCGCTGCAGCGAGTGTTATTAGTCACGGATACAGATCGTTTTCGGGCATCAACAGTGTTGCTAGCTTAGATGCTGCTTCTGTGCGGGACAATTCAAACGAACACAGGTAATTGAGTATAAACGAATGAATCATTGAAAAGAAAAATAGCTTTGACTAAGTAATAGTAATAAATGAGTACGTTCTTGAAGATTACCATAAATCTTTATATGTGTCATCAAAGAAGCGTTGCAAGTTGCATCTATCATTGGAATAAAACCATTTTATAATGGACATCTAACAAAAACGTATTTGAAATTTTATTATTGCACAATATTATGAATCTTTTCATACCAAGCGCAAGAGTTGAAATCTATCAATAAAAACTACAACAACAAAAAAAAAACTTCAAAGCTCGTTCACCTCCAATTTATGTTCTCTCTGCTTTCCAGTTTTTGGACACCTGTTCGCCCTTACAGCCAAAAAGCTCACTTTTACAATGTCGATCGAAAACGTCCACCACCGCAGGCAGATGAGTAAGTATTTTGCTGTAAAGGGACAAATCTTTACATATCAAGCTAACAAGTGGTAAAGTTAACCACAGCCCAGTAAACAACCAAATTTAAATAACGTCAGAATCACGCGCCGAGAGCAGCATTAAACTGGTTACGTGTTTACCCCCCGGTGAGGCGGTACGTTCGCGTCCCAGAGGGTGGTAGTCATCATGTTTGCCCGAAGTTTAAGATTACTCCGAACACACTAGGTGACAAGTGTGTTCTTTACTGTTTGTCTGGTGTGGCATAGCTAGGAAAAAAGCGTTACAAACCGTTCCACCATTCTCACATGCCATCAGACTTTATCGTTTCTCTCCAAAAAGAAACGTATGACGTAGAGAAACTATCATGACGTTAGCCGATGGAAACGGAATAAAATTATCTTTAAAAAGCTCCCATATTCACAACAGCAACACCAGTGTGTCGTACGCATTCATGGGCTCGTCTTGCAAAACGTTGTGTTTGTGTACGGAATAAATCCATAAACATCAATCATTTGTAAACAGCTTCCTTATGACGATAGGACCCTCCAAAAACTACGCCACAAACATGCCTTTCCCTGGCAACTTGTTCTGCGTCTTCGTAATCTTCTGCTTACGCTCTCCAACCCGACCAACTACCAACAAATGCTAAGCAACGGTATCAATATTGATCGCCAGTTGTTAGCGGCTACTTGTCAGTTAATGAGTATAAGCATTGTCCCCCATGAGCATCAACCTGGCGAGAGCAACAAAAAGTATCACCTACGTCGATCGTGATAATATTTTTGGTTCAGCACAATAATAGTCCATTTTTCCGCCCCATTTCTTTCTCCCCTGTTGGTAACAGGGCGCATGTAACAACGTCCACAATCGTCGACGTCGAGGAACACAATCGTCGTAAACTCAATCAAATATAGCTTCGCTGAAGAATTTGCGCCGCGAAGCTCGTGGGAAGAAAAGTTGCTAATGCTTCGTCTGGATAGGAAATCAAACTACGATTGCTTATATTTATCACACCTACAGCCAAACACAGTGCCCCAGAGCACAGACCGATCGAGTGATTCGGACAAATAAAAAGCCCAACGCAACGGTTGATCTTTTGATAGTTCACGATCGCTATCACTCGCGACAAGTTGTCACTGGATTAAGAGTGTCTCGGAGATAGTTGGGGTTTGTTTTAGAATTGTTAAAGAATAGTGAACTGTTATTGTGTCTTTAAAGAACTGTTGCATAAATCAAGTGAACATCAAAATGGAGAACCTGATGCAGGATGATGATACGGAACAGCAAACACTGTGCGAACAAACGTTCGAAAAGTTAAACCGTACGAAAAGCAATGAAGTTACATCGCAGCAACGTGAAGCGTTTGTGAAGCTGTTAGCTAATTTTGTGAGGTACGGATCAATTCGGGTCATTTGTGAACATAAGCGTCATAACGATTTTAAAGACGATACCTGTTCTCTGTATCACTGTTAAGTTTAAACGACTTCTGCTACTGATTAGTGTCTACCAAGTACCGGACTGCTCTGGGCACCTCATTAAAAGGATATGCTGGCTCAGATAAAATATGGGATCTTAAGTCACACCGATACTAAATAGCCGGATGGAATCCTTGCTAGGGAGAAACAGGACAGGATTTGATAAAACTAGCATCACTACTGTCGCTCTCACAGACGCAACCCTAATTACAATGGTGCAGCATTTTTAAATTTAAAAAATCATCGATTCAACGATCGATTACCGAAAGGCTAAATGTAGCCATTGATAGGATTCATTTCTTCTTCAGTTTTAGCTGAGTAACACCTTGACATTGTTGTTAAATTTTCTATGACTGTGTATTGCATTAAACATTTTAATGTACTTCTAA
>KZ063764.1:0-27835 GCA_002091835.1 Anopheles maculatus | reverse complement strand
GGTTCAGCACAATAATAGTCCATTTTTCCGCCCCATTTCTTTCTCCCCTGTTGGTAACAGGGCGCATGTAACAACGTCCACAATCGTCGACGTCGAGGAACACAATCGTCGTAAACTCAATCAAATATAGCTTCGCTGAAGAATTTGCGCCGCGAAGCAAGTGGGAAGAATAGTTGCTAATGCTTCGTCTGGATAGGAAATCAAACTACGATTGCTTATATTTATCACACCTACAGCCAAACACAGTGCCCCAGAGCACAGACCGATCGAGTGATTCGGACAAATAAAAAGCCCAACGCAACGGTTGATCTTTTGATAGTTCACGATCGCTATCACTCGCGACAAGTTGTCACTGGATTAAGAGTGTCTCGGAGATAGTTGGGGTTTGTTTTAGAATTGTTAAAGAATAGTGAACTGTTATTGTGTCTTTAAAGAACTGTTGCATAAATCAAGTGAACATCAAAATGGAGAACCTGATGCAGGATGATGATACGGAACAGCAAACACTGTGCGAACAAACGTTCGAAAAGTTAAACCGTACGAAAAGCAATGAAGTTACATCGCAGCAACGTGAAGCGTTTGTGAAGCTGTTAGCTAATTTTGTGAGGTACGGATCAATGCGGGTCATTTGTGAACATAAGCGTCATAACGATTTTAAAGACGATACCTGTTCTCTGTATCACTGTTAAGTTTAAACGACTTCTGCTACTGATTAGTGTCTACCAAGTACCGGACTGCTCTGGGCACCTCATTAAAAGGATATGCTGGCTCAGATAAAATATGGGATCTTAAGTCACACCGATACTAAATAGCCGGATGGAATCCTTGCTAGGGAGAAACAGGACAGGATTTGATAAAACTAGCATCACTACTGTCGCTCTCACAGACGCAACCCTAATTACAATGGTGCAGCATTTTTAAATTTAAAAAATCATCGATTCAACGATCGATTACCGAAAGGCTAAATGTAGCCATTGATAGGATTCATTTCTTCTTCAGTTTTAGCTGAGTAACACCTTGACATTGTTGTTAAATTTTCTATGACTGTGTATTGCATTAAACTTTTTAATGTACTTCTAACCATATAAACCACACCGTTCTTCTTTCTAGGCAGCGTGATTCCGACAAGAAACACTCTGAGGACCAACTGTTCCAGATGTTTAAGAACAAGGAAACGAACACGGTTAATATGGGAAAATTCTTGGCGGTAGGTAATCGTTTAATACATGTGTTTTTGAGATTGCCCACTATTGCAACCTATTTTCTGCCTATTTTCGTGTAGGAATTACGTACGATTGGCATCAGAAGAACCGATCCCCGTATCCAGGAGATGATGGAAAATCTGAAGCGTGTCCACAAGCTCAACAACTACGAGCACGGGTCTCCCCACACTCAGCAGTTGAACGAGGAAACGTTCAAGGCCGTTATCGCACCAAACATTGTGCTGATCGCACGTGCTTTCCGCCATCAATTCGTTATCCCGGACTTCCAGGGGTTCACCAAAGACATCGAGGAGATCTACTGGAAATGTAAAAGCAACGCGGACGGCAAGGTAGCCAACTACATCCCGCAGCTATCGCGCGTTAATCCGGACTACTGGGGCGTTAGTGCGTGTACGATCGACGGTCAACGTTTCTCGATCGGTGACACTTCGGTACCGTTTACGCTACAGAGCTGCAGTAAGCCGCTCACGTATGCGATCGCGCTTGAAAAGCTAGGCGCCCAGGTAGTCCATCAGTACATCGGGCAGGAACCGAGTGGACGTAACTTTAACGAGCTTGTGCTAGATTACGAGAAAAAACCTCACAATCCGATGATTAACGCCGGTGCGATTCTTACCTGTTCGCTGCTAAAGACGCTAGTTCAGCCCGAGATGACGTTGGCGGAAAAGTTTGACTACGCACAAACCTGGTTCAGCCGCATGGCGGGAAATGACCCGCTCGGGTTCAACAATGCCGTGTTTCTGTCGGAACGGGAAGCTGCCGATCGAAACTATGCACTCGGGTTCTATATGCGCGAACACAAATGCTACCCGGAGAAGGCGAATCTACGCGAGTGCATGGATTTCTACTTCCAGATCTGCTCGATGGAGGCTACTTGCGACACGCTGTCGGTTGTTGCGGCCACCCTCGCTAACGGTGGCATCTGTCCACTGACGGAGGAGCGTGTTCTGTTGTCCGAGAACGTACGGGACGTCCTGTCGCTGATGCACTCCTGCGGCATGTACGACTTTAGCGGTCAGTTTGCGTTTAAGGTGGGTTTGCCGGCAAAGTCTGGGGTGTCGGGCGGTGTTATGCTAGTCATTCCGAACGTGATGGGTATGTTCATGTGGTCACCACCGCTCGATCCGCTCGGTAACAGCTGCCGGGGTGTACAGTTCTGTAAGGAACTGGTGGACGTGTTTAATTTCCATCTGTACGACAACATCAAGCACGGTTCAAACAAGAAGGATCCACGGCGTCATCGGTACGAAACCAAGGGTCTCTCGGTGGTGAATCTGCTGTTTTCCGCTGCAATCGGCGATGTAACTGCACTGCGACGTCACAAACTGTCCGGTATGGACATTACACTCTCGGACTACGATGGCCGGACTGCGCTACATCTGGCAAGCGCTGAAGGACACTTCGAGTGTGTTCGATTCCTGCTCGAACATTGTGGTGTACCGCATGATCCTAAGGATCGCTGGGGCAATAGACCGATTGACGAGGCGGAAACGTTTGGCCACGAGGATGTGGTGGCACTGCTGCGACAGTGGGAAGAAAAGGTACAGAAGGCTCAAACGTGCGATGCCAGCGAAACGGGCTACAACTCTGACCAGGACAGTGATGCATCCTCCAGCGGGAAAGGAACGAAAACATCGAATGGGCCACCAATTTTACCTTAAGCTAGTTGAAGGCAACGTAACTTACGACAATAATTATGCGCTACAATTGTGTGGAGTGAATCATCATCTGCCTCATTCTACGTTAGTTTAATTACCAATAGTTAATTAGATGTTTAACATTCATGTACGCGTTTCAGCACATATTATCACTCTACCCTTGTGTATGTATGTATATCGTCATTGTAACCGGTGCGTGTCAATTATACCCTTTATTCGATAGTGAAACATTCATAATCCATGTACACATACAACTAGCATCAACGCATACGAATCGAATAAATCAATAAACTAGAACATGCAAATGAGACTGTATTCAAAGCGAAGGTGGTTTTTTATTGTACCTTTTCTATGTCGCCTAGCTCAAAACAAGCATAAAACAAATTGATCTACCCCTTCGGTTATGCAGCCGATAAATAACGGAAATTCCATTAGAGGAGGTGAAAAACAAACACTAAATTCTAACGCTTTTGCGGTGAATGACATATGTCGGTGAACACGATTCGGTTGAACAAAAGGGTTGTCCCACCGTTAGGGTTCCCTAGATACACTTTATTTTAACTATGACTGCGTCTATGATAGGAACAAGTGGGTGTGTCTTCTTTCAATCGATTATAGCTCGTTGAACTTGGTCGGTGCTGCGGTTTTCGGTTAGCTATTGGCACCGGTGTCAGTCTTGTGGTAACCACGATTAGTGAAAGAAATGGTTCGTATCTCTGGTCGACTGTTCAAAATCCTGCGTATAGAATCTACAGCAAAATAATTCTTTCTTCCACAACACAAAGGAAAAACCACCAAGTGTTCCTCCGCCAGAACCGGAACCAGAACCGGAAGATTTGCACGAAAAATACATCGACTACTGTTACGATCGCATTCGCCAGGTACGGTTAGTGAAGCAAGTTATCGTGATGAACGAGTATGGCCATCCGATTAGGAGCACGATCGAAAACACGGAGGAAGCGATCACAGCGGCCGGTCTGTACGCTAGCTTGAAGGATAAGGCGTGCTATTATCTGAAAACACTTGACGCGAATGATGAATTTCTTATGCTGCGTATTAAAACGCGTAACAATGAGGCTATCATTAGCACCGATCCGGATCATGGTTTGCTGTACATTACCGTGCAGGTTCCAGAATGAGCAATAAGTGTATTTAACGCCATGATGAGTAAAGCAATAAAATAAAAATTAAGGTTGCAGTGCATGAAATCGTTTTTAAGAGCTATTTACTCCGAATGTTATCAATTTGATTTTTATTTCATTTAGAAAACCATTAAAATCAATTAAATTCTGTATGCGCCTCAAAGTATGCAAACTACTGTTTATTATTCGCCATTGCAGAGGTGTCAGGCGTTCCCTGCATTCGCTATCTGCAGCAATCGCTTTCATGTTAAAATTGAATAGTTAAAAGTGGGTCAAAATTTATTTAAAGTAAAAATCAAAAATAGTGTGAAATATCAGCCTTTTACAAATGAACGATAACAAAATTAAAAAAATTAACATTAAGGACATTAAGAAACGATTAATACATGGAAAAAGAGAATAACTTAGTTTGGAACGTTGGCAGAATCAAATACCGGGATTAAGATATAGCTAAAAACTGCGTATGGCAGCTAAATTTTATACAAATAGTTTTGATACGGAATAAATCAAGAGTCAACAGTTCATCACGTATTGCTAAACAAAATCGATCGAAAATAGATAACAAACTTGTCAAAATATGGCATTATTGGCTGTCTCGGCTAACATACATTGCATACAATGCCTTTATGAACACACAATAATTGGAACTACGAAACGATATAAACGATTATTTCTATTCGTAAATGCTGTCAAAAAAAAAACAAAACACTCTTCAAAAATGGCTTACAGTAAAACAGATTGTTTATCTTGTAGAAGTATGTTAAAGACAAGAAGCTTTTCTATGCCAACTGAATCCCTTATATGATAAATCCGTTGCCTCTTACCACAGTTCCTAGCAATGTTTACAATTTCCTTCTGTTGTTGTTCACCGTGGCAACAAACTTGCGAGTAGTGCGCGATATTGCTCTGACATATTATTAAACCGTCCAAAGTGTTTTAAATGTGCTAATTGGGGTGCCTTCATACTTTCTACCTCTGGGCGATTGTCAGACATTTTCACACATTCTGCAAAAAAAAAACCTTCGCCCCACACTACGCCCGGATGCACAGGATGCGCAATGTTCTTAAAACATTGTTTCGCAGTACATTATTTCAGTGTCAAAATTTGGTGCACGTGGATGAGTGACCGTAAGCGCAAGAAGCAATTGCATTCCCGTTCTTCCACGATGCTGGAAGGTGCCAAGCCGTTCACAGTTTTGCAGAGATGAAAAGTAACCGTGGTAGTAGTGTACAGCTGAACGACAGGACAGCAATGAGAGCTGAAAAATGGGTATGCAAATTATAGTAATCAGCCGCACCACATTCTTCGGATGCGTTTCTTGAGAGGAGAAGTTGTTTTTTTTTTTCATTAGTCTACATAATCCATTTTACACTGGTCCGCCGTTAATTAAATGATATCACCTTACAGCCTAAGCTTTATTTCAGCAATCGCTTCCACTTGGGCAAACTTCAGAATGATGGGCAGAATTCCGCTTCCAAACCTTCGCCGCGTTACCGCTGCCGGATGATACGGATCGTCCGGATCGGTTCTTTGGTTCACGATCGCTAAGGTGAACGCACTCTGCGTGCCGAGTGTTTTGACATCGAACGAAAGCTGACAGCTTTATTAAGGCATCCTGGCCGTAGCATTTATTTCATTGCATAAATTCCTTTTCACCCTTCGCATAATGTGGCGTGTGGCATAACTGGCAGCAAGCGTGCTATTCTCGGGTGGAGCGTATCGTTTACTGAGGACGATGATCCACGATCGAGTGATTCGACGCAAAGACGTCACGTGTGTATCGAACAGGGCGCGGTTCACGGTTTTAACTTACGGCGAGTGTGAACATTGGACGGTTAATCAACTGTGACACGTGCTTCTTTGCTGAGTTTCGGAGCATTCCATTCGTTTTCGCAGCGTCGGAGTATGCTGCGTATGAGATGTTTACCTTTGTTGAGATGTGAATTTTGTGATCAATTTCGATGAAATTCTTAATCAAATTGAAGAGTTTGAAATATGGTTATTTGCAAGCATTTAAAACCTCGAAACTGTTGCTGAAAACCAAAACGGAAACGGATTTCTGATGATCAAATGATATTACAGATAAGTCACAGGAAGGTTGGCATGCTGAAGCAATTACGTGGAAAAGAATCGAAAGAAACAGAATGAAGCCTCAAACACTATCCCAGCCCTGGCGCTGTAATTGAAAGTTTTCCACCAGTAATCATCTGACTGTTAATGGCAATCGCTACAGAATAGATCGAAAATAGACGGCACATAAAAACGGGATACTTTACTTAATCTATCTTTGCTTCATCTTGGCGGCGAACTTCATCGCTTCACGGGCACAGAATTTATCTAAAATCCTTACAGTTCTCCAGAATCAACCTTTCGCGATTCTTGATTCTGTGAACTAGCGGACCCTAGACCGATGGAATCTATTTCGATCTCTAGGTTCGATCGGTCCTACGCTACGATCTGAAACGTTTGCGACAACTTCAACGCGATCTGAACGATGGCGCTTACCGCACACAAGGAGGTAATGCAGCAGAGACCCCGGGAGAGGAAGAGAGAGTAATTAATTTTTTTTCGCTTTCGCCCGGACGATACATCGCTTATATGAACGCTTCTCGCACGTAATTCGCAGCCGGTCCAGATGTACTGTCTTGCCCAAGGGCAACGTACCTGAGGCTCGGCGTGTTTGTGCGCATGTTTGTGGGAGGTGGACGATGCTGCTTTTTTTGTGTCTCATGATGCCGCCCCACAGTCACGACGATTCTGACGATACTGGGACGATCGCGACAGAATATCCTAATGGGGTGAGTGGCTAAGATAGCGGCCGGTGGTCACCTGAGCTGATGGCGAACCGACGCTAATTTCAAGATTATTAGTCCCACCCATTTGAGGTGAATCTTCTCGCTATCGCCATAGCTACCGGCTAATGGAGTCATTACCGTTCCGGTAGTTCTAGCCGGCCGAAGCAACGAAAGCAACAGTCTCTGTAAATGCGCCATCAGCACCGTACGCCATTGCTAGATGACCCCCGTCGAAGGTGTAAGTGAGCGAATTAGCCGGTCGGTGCTTTCGACCGTTGACGCATCCGATTGCGATCGAACTGCGGAATTTCGATTCTCGTCAACGGTAGGTAAAAGGCAGAGGGAAAGACGGACGTTAGGGAAGGCAGGGTTGGTTTAATGACGCATTACACTGGCAGTAAATAACTTTATCGTGCGGATAATACTGAGCGCTAGGGTTGGCAGAAGGTTGCCGTGAGAACACTTTCGTCGTAATTCTAAGATCGAATGAGTGTTGTGGAAAGTTTTAATGCGAATTGACGCGAAGAACGAAGCGATTGGATTGAAAGTAAAAACTGCCGGAGAAGTCGTTCTTTCAAACTTTTTTTTGCAGATCTCTAGTTTTACCAGCCAAAGATTAAAACGGTTTCCTCGAAAACACCAGAAGATCTTGCTGTTGGCATGAGAGCGTGAGAAGGCCAAAGGTGGCGCTACGATCGTTAGCGATCGATATGTCACAATTTACTAACGCACGCTAAACGGTTGTGTGGTCGTAATGGTACACCGAATACTCTCCATCGCTACTGCATCGTGCTCGTGGACAGTGTAATTAAATTTTAATTAGGAAGTAATTTTACCCACATCGCCCACACGATTCTCCCATTTCGGAGGCAACGCAGCACGGTAGCTGGTGGAAGCGTCCCGAAGTGCATTTTTGTCATTTACGGTGCGGTTGCGTGCTGAATTTGTTTCAGTTTTAGGAAGGTGGCCTATTAAATAATCGTCCACCAGACCATCGGTGGTCTCTGGTGGAAGTTCCATTTATAGTGCGCATGAACATGGCATCGGTAAGTACACGGTAGCAATGGTCGATGTGTACGCACGCACGCAGACACTTATGGTCGGATTTCCTTCCTACGAATATCATCGATAAGTGGATGATTTATAAATTATATAATAGAAAACGTTCGTGCAAGTATGTACGGTGTCTATGTGTTAATAGAATAATTACCACAGTCCTTTACACAATTATACGAATGAACTGTTTGTTGAAAATAAAACCACATTTATAAATATTATTATATATTGTGATACAAAATTTATTACACAAAGTATTTGTTTCAATAGTTTAATTTTATTAAAAGCCTCTGGAATCTCCCTGCAATGGATTTTTTTTTGTCTTATATAAATAATTCTTGTATTTTGCTTTTTGTATGTATTTAATTAAATTATGACACAAGTTTTTCGAAGAAGTCTTTTGAGTCTTATTTTGCAGATTAGACACCATTAAGAGGCTCGAGAAATGTATGAGCGTAGATGATGTTGGTAAATGTCAAACATACTTCGCGCTTCGTTGATAAAACAAATCGAAACATTCATATCATAAAACATAAGAGAATATTAGAAAATATAGCAAAATTAATATTATTATCAGAGTTGGCAAGATTGATATAAGCTAAAGTGCGACAAACTGTTTTTGAGAGAAGCAGTTCACTTTATTCTAGATATAACATTAGAATTTTAGCAGACAGTATGAACAGTTTTCAAATTTTTTTTTTAAGAAATTGATATAGTGTATGTAAAATTCTACAAACATGTTTAGTTTCTTTACAACTTTCCTTAAAAGATAATTTGTATTTTCTAGTTGATTTAAATTCCATTTAACGAATTTTCAAAAAAAAAACAACGTGCTTGAAAAGTTCTGTTAAGGACTGCATAATATAAATATCTATGGCAAACATATAAATAATTTAAGTATAGAGAAGTTTATGTGTAAACGCGCAAAATCCTTAAAAATATAATAAAGGTGAAAGAAAGTAATATATTTCTACAGAACAAACCAATTAAACGAAATATACTCTACTTCATGTACGACGAGGATCAAGCGATAATGATCAATGGACAAGAAAATGTAAGGCATAAAGTTTCACAATACCCGGCTACGATGTAACCGACCGCTCTATGTAGGTGTCAAACGTTGCCAAATTCGAACTACTATTTAACTGCATAAAATTCAGCTCACGTATGATTCCGATACCGATCACGACTAGCAATGACGGACTGGGGCAAACGGACTCGGTGTCCGTAGTTCGTGCGTAACCATCATCCTGATTACTCGCGTAATTAGACTACCCGTGGAGAGTTACTCGGCTGCCATTTGCCAGTACACTCGGTGACATTTCCAACTTTGTAGACGATGGGTTTTGTTGGGAAATACTTGTGTTTGATTTGTATTACGTCAGATAGTAGGTGTCAATGTAATGTTAAAAACACAAAGTTTGACTGGTTCAAGGTTGCTGTTCATGTTTAAACAATGAACCAACATGATGTCATACAAACAACAGCGGTGATTTGGTTGTGAGGCATTCATTTGCTTTGTAAACGTGGAAATGTAAACTTCACGTCGATTTGGTTTATGCTTCCTGATGCTACTTTTTACCGATAATGTGTTCAAAGCTATGGAGCATCGGATTGATTTCTATTCTTCCACTTGGTTAATTGATAGCCGTTTCCTTGGAACATGACTTTTTTCAGCCTAGATCACTCCATCGAAACATCGTTCATGTTTGCATGCATGAAACCATGTTTGGTGTTATGTTATTGTTTCCCCCAATGTATAGAGTCTCTCTTACTGCACTAGTTGTTGTATTGTGCGGTTGACTGCGGAGCAATTTCTCCCTTGCTTGTACTAAATGCAACTCTCTTTATGTACGCTGAAGTTCGTTTTTGTTTTAATTACAGCACGTAATGCGTCCCTATACTGCAAACTGTCACCACAAGGCCACAAGGTTGAGTAAGCCGTCCAGCGACACCTACTCAAGGAAGTCTAGTGAGCAGTAGTATCTGCCCGCCCCATTCATGCCACACAGCCGCGTAATGGTTAGGCGTTACTTTAACTTCATCCCAAAGCCGAAATAAAAACAAGCTTTTTCAACCGATAGCGGTAGGACTCCTTTCTCCACGAGTGACTTCCACGAGTGAGCCCTCGGGGGCTTTCGATCGATGGCCGTTTGGCCAACAGGCAGTGCACAGTGAGACCGAGACACTGTCCCACTGGCTGGCTGTCCCATTCGCTTTTGGTAAGCGCAACCTATCGGACAGCATCTACCTCATCTTTCCTTCCGGTGCCACAGTCACAGGGCTAGCCCGTCGGCAGTTCAATGACTTTCTAATTCACCGACCGGACCTAGCACGCGCTGCCTGGCTCGGTTGGTTCGTTTTCGATCTCTTTCTCGCTTGTCGCTCCGTAAGCAAGTAGGCATTGGACGGCGGCTACTAAGGGAATGTTTTGGGATGTGTGTGGAAGGAATTCTCTGCATACTCTCCAGGTGAGAAAAGCGAGGTGGGCAAACACTTTCCTAGAGTGCCTAGTGGTAGAACCAGGATGCATGCACACACAGTAGATTAGACGCTACCATGCCGGCCTTTAGTAGACAAGATAAAGCAGTAAGGAAAAGCGGCGAGGAAATGCGGATTATGCATTCACGTAATGTGACATGCGGATCGTCTGCATACTGCTTCCTTAAAGCCGAACTCGTTCGGCTTAGAGCTGCCCACAGTTTGTGCACGGTTCTTCTGCAGACCCGCTCATAAAACGCAACGCCGGCATTTCTCAGTCTCGCGGGCCTGGGAAAGGCCAGCTCGCCACCGATTGCACCGGTTTTGGTTGGCGAAGAGAAATCGAAGATGATAAATATTAGACAAAACCGCGAGCCACCTTTCTCGCGATTGTGATGTACGGTTGCTTTCGGTACGGTATGGAGATGTGAGGCCTTATTTTTCCATCTCACACCGTCCCCGGTTCATGTGGCGAATGGGTTCGTGCGGTGAATTATGCGACATGCTCACGTCATGGTTGCCCCTACCTACAGTGAGCAACAAAAAAAAAAAAGGTTTGATAGTGTAGCGAAAGCGCGAACCCGCAGTGTGGGACGTTATCAGTGATCTTTGCGTGTTGCAAATTAGCCGACGATCAGATGCATAATCGTGTCAAGCTGGCAAATTCGAGAGCCTGGGGCCTTCGAAGTCCCGACTGCTTGATTAGATTGACCTATGGCTTTCTCCTGTTGATTAGTTTGCTGTCGTTTAGTTGTTTGGTTTGGTGCCTCATAGATTGAGTTGAGGGTTAGCTTTTTGTCTTTTCTTTCTGCAGCGTAACAATTAAAACAAAATGTCGCGCGTTTTGTAATTTGTTTGATAAGAGATCGGAGACATCCAAAAGATACACTGTTTAACTTCCTAATTAGTGATAGTAATCGAAGCGTTTTAAAATGATTATTTTTTTTACATCTGTTGCATGACATCGGGATAGGTTAGAAAAGAAAAAAAGTAAGAGTGTTATTTTCTTTCTAAAAACGATCATATCAACCCTTTCAAACATTGTTTACCTTTAACATAACGATGAAAAATATAATTAGTACGGGTATGTTATTGCTAACCGGCAGTATGTGAAAATGTTAGCCACACAAATGCACACACCGACGATGTCAATTAACAGTTTTCGTTTCTATACAATGTTGCGGCAACAGTTTTACAGCATGTGCGCTGACCGGGAGCTTAGCTCGGCATCCGGCTAATCTGAGGTGCAAGCTTGATTCAAACTGGACTGCGGCGAAACGAAAGACTTCAACGGGAGAAGCGAGGAACCTTGTTTCCGTTTTACTTTAAAGCGAAGGAAGTTACTGGCGAAGCAGTTACATAAGTCGTGGTTTTGGTGTAGCAAACAAGTCAAATTGATTGAATGTTTACATTTTAAAACATTTGTTACATTTTTATAAAATGACAAATATAAACTACACAATACATTTAAAAAAAATGTAGCAAACAAGTCAAATTGATTGAATGTTTACATTTTAAAACATTTGTTAATTTTTTTTTTATTCATATAGAACGGCCTGGCCGTATTGCTATTTGTTACATTTTTATAAAATGACAAATATAAACTACACAATACATTAAAAAAATATATTTTTCTTATCCTACTGTTTGAAGCGATCGTCAACAGTCAAAAACAATATTGATTGATAGAGTAACAAATGATATAACAACCATTTTTCTATCACGCGCACACAGCAAAACGGAAATGAATTTTGAAAAGAAAAAAAAAACAGTTTCAAAACAATATTACACTCTCCGGCGCGATTGTGGTAGAAACGCACTGATAACACGCACCGTAGATGGCAAACAGTACTCGCAAAAGGTTATGCAATCTGGCAGACAGCTCTGCATGCTGCGCTTATTGGCCTCGATTTTCGTAAATTAAGTTTGGTACGATGCTGTGCAGCCTAAAATGCCATGGCAGGCGGGCGAATGCTGAGGTAATGCTTTGAAACACATCAGACAGCCACCATTATTGATCATATATCGGCCGTGACGTATTAGCCGTGCGGTGTGTGTTCGTATTGCAAGGACTGTACTGAGTGTGGAATGCTGATGAATCTTAAGAAAGAAGCGAGAGCGAAAGCAAGTCCACGTGTTGATAAAGATTATCCAGTTTTCTCGTGTCTCGTGGAACATCATTTAGGCAATGTGGGGAGTGAAACAATTTTCTTGCTGACTTCAGGCGGGATCTTGCATAATCGCAACTCTACCAGGAGGTTTTCATCGGCACAGGAAATGATGCTTGATGGGCAAAGTGTTCACAGAAGGAAATGCATGTTGCGCGCTTTATATTAGGGCTGTTAGATAATTTTAATTTATTGCGAAATAGAACGATTGGTGTGATTGATTTTTCAGCAAAGCAATATTGTTTACCTCTGCAGATAAACGAATTATGCAGCATGATTGTCTTAAATTTAGGAGACTTATAATCTCTTGTCTTTTTATAATTATTTGTTCGTTTTACCATATTTATATGAAGCAATTGATTCATTCAAGCATTTAGCTATAAAAGTTTTGTAATAAAAAGGAATTTGCTATCTATTTATCCACCTTTCATTTACGTTCTTCTAGACATTCCATCTGATCAGGAAGAAAATGTACCATAAAAACGATACACATCTTTTATAAGTTTTTTTTTAGCAATGTCATACACCTCAAACGCCAACAATGTACGAAAAAGCAAAGAACGCAAACAAATTACGACCAAATGAAAACATTTAGTGTGCTAATGCGACACACGACTGTTGAATCATCGCCGGCTGGCATCGTCGTTTGCCACTGAATTAGTTCGTGATGTACGGAGCCATTTGTTCGCGCAAGTGCTTTTCGTGATCGACTTTTACGCCGCATTGGTACGGATCGCACACTTACCCATGCTACACGATCTGCTAATTGTGGAGCGACCACGACAACAAGTGAAAACCCAGAAAGGAATTTAAATTCGAAACGAAAACAGGTCTCTACACTTAAAATTGGAAATGATATGCAATTCGGTGGCGGTTTGTGGCGGACACTGAACATTGCTGACAGTTGACAGTTGGCTGAGAAAATGGGCTCAAATAAAGCAGTACCTCCGGGGAAGCCTCCATCGTTAGGTCACTTATTTATGCAAATAGTTAGCCAGTCAGTCCGGTAGGTGTGATTTTACATAACGCAAAAACGGTGCAACATGTGAAAAAAGAAATCTTTGTCATTGCGAACAGTGCAAATGAGGAGGATAAGAAAGCTATTTATCATACGTTTTGATATATTTATAAACTATGAGAACAACTTTCTTGCGTTAGGGAATATTTATTTGAAGCTCTCATGAGTGGACACAATCTTACATGCAGAAGAAGTGATACGGCAGAAACCACAGTCTGTAATTTTTTGAGAGCACCACTCCTAATGAAACCTCATTAGAACTGGAAGAATCCATCAATCTTCACCAAAAACAGTTCTATGTGTTGTGGTTCCGCTGCTCAACGTACGATTCCTAGAAAACAGGATGTTTCGTCATCGTGTCCAAGATCGTGTGACTTGCGCAGCGCAAAACCGAATGACAAATTGTACGCCTTTCTGGAGCGCAAAGAGTGAACAACCCATTCATTTGATGGTCCCATTCATGCGCACCATACATCCGAGTGTGTCCGATTTGTGGTCATGCTATTTGGTCGTCCTTTATTTTAGAATTCTCTTCCCTGTTTTCCTGCCTAATCAATGCGGATGCGTCGTCGCCCATATTAAATGATCGTGTTGATGGCATGAATTCGAACCTGGTGAGAGTTGGTTTTTTTGAGGGGGCTCGTGCAATAATGATAACCTCACTAAGACGTGCGAGCAGATGAACACCGTGCAGACGTTACCCACAGTTTGCTGGTGGAAGGCGTGATTAATTAGCCAAAACCCGGCACAGCAAATGAGCCAACCCTGGAGAACCTTGAAAAGGCTTCGGGTTGACAATTGGACGCTCGGCTAGAAGTAATGGGCCACAACCTTGCTATCGATCCACGCTCCCTTCGCGTCTCCAGCGCCGAGGGCCTTCCCTCGGCTTCGTAGGCACGAAAATTCATCAGAAATCGATCAACCGTTCGATGACCCTGGAACCGGAGCCGGAATCCAGTTGCGATGGGCAGGCGGGCTTTGGTTAACCTACATTCCAAAAGCAGAAGTGATAGTAGATGTACGAAATTGGCAATCGGCAGGAGGTTGTTGCTGTGTGTTTCTTTCTTGTTCGTGGCTTGTTTTGCTACTGCGAGACTTGAAGTGTTGCTGTGTTGTTTGACTCTCTTCGTTCGGTGCCGCTTATTTTCCTTTCCATCCTGTCCTTCAGTTGTTTGGTGGTTTTACTTTTATTGCGTTTGCATTAAGGACACTCGGTGGAACCGCTAGTGCATTGGATACTGTTGACTACCATCAAACTAAAGCAAGGGCAAACACTAATAAACACATTTTTCTAACACCTTTTTTTAGAGCAAAACATGAACGATACCATTTCGCACCTAGTACGATGCACCACAGTTCATTGTGCGATGATGATGCTCAAGCGGGCGCTTATGGCGCACGATCGCTACACTATCGATGGTGATGTGCAGTTTTGGCGATCCGTCACAAAACTGGTCCGCTCGCTCCAGCCACCGACATGGACATGTGTCCGGTAGACGTCCGGTCGATGTTGGTGGCCGAACGAAAGCGAAAATTGAAGATCAATAAAATGACCGGTTTTCGTTTGCGACTGCGCGCAAACGGAACCATAATGGTGACGGAGCTGAAGCCAGCCATTTCGATACTGAACCACGGTTTCCAAACGTGGCTAGTACCCTAAGAGCCTTCGACGAGGTCGTGAGCCACTGGTTTGCCACCGTTACCAGGCTCCTTACCACACCGTGGAAGCATCGTAGCTGTTTTGCCCCGCTATGTTGCGGCATTTCCCTTTCGCAGTATGTTGCAGGGGTTGGGGCTGTGTTGTTGATAGCAAGCACAGCACTGATTCTTTTGGCACAGCGATCGCTTCGGTCGCTCGTTTGGGGCAAGAAGAAAGTGAAGCTATCTTGAGTGACAAGTTGTTTGGAGTGTTCGCGAGGTTTCGCACTAACAGGCACGTACGCATCCGGGCTGGAAGCACGAACGCTCAGCTCAGAATAGTATCAGGGGGGTACGGAGATTCCGGTTTCGGTACGGCTTGTTTGGAGTTTTTCCTGTCGTTTTCTAAAAAAAAAGCTCTGTTAGGCTGTTCGTTCGTGGGAGTGTATCTGGTGGAAACGTGAATGAATGAGCGTGGATAGCAGACCTTGCACTTGCGTTCGTTTGCGGATATTGTTTTGGAACTTTAATGTTAGCTGCACTGTTATTATTGTTTGCTTGCTGTAAACGCATCGCTGCTGTTAGCAAAAGAAGCAAGATAAGTTGCTATAATAAAAGTTAATTTGAAAATAAATGGCATGAACTTTATTCACTTAAATCACAAAAGGCTCACGCACGTGTATGTTGATTGCTCAGCTGTAAGTTGACCTCGATGATGAAGACATTTCGGCATAGTTATTCACTACTTATCTACCACAACGATATGCCACCAAACTCCCTCGAAATGGCCGATCTTAAGCTGCTAAAGCCATCTGCAGTAATCAAATTTAAAGTCTCCTGCAATCGGTTTTCACCTGTGCAGACTCTGCCTTCTGCAAACCCTAACGGTGCGATTCCGTGCCGATTTGTACACCATTTGCAATCGTTTCTTACCTCGGTTAGCGAACATACAGACAGAAAAAAAACTGGATCACTGGTGAAAAGATCACTGGAGCAAGTGTAATGATCCTGCTCGTAGGCAGCATGTGCATACTGAACGACCATTTTCTTATGTGCGTGGATAGCGTGTTTTTTTTTGCTAACCCATTAATACCTTCTCCTGAGTTCCATCCCAACCCGGACAAGGTTTCTTCACCATTGCAAAGGATAGCAATAGGGGACAGTTTCGAAGCGTGCGGCAGTATCCCGTGGAAGTGACCGTAGTTGCCGAAGAAAATAGCAAGTCGTTAGTAATGCGAGAACGTCTCCCGTACCGCCTATTTATGGACTTACTTCACTAATGGTGCAATGATGATGGCGACCAACGGCTATTGAAAGCATAATCCCGCTACCAACTCTTTCGGCACCACATTTCTTCAAATGTCATCGTGCCCATGTGACTTTTCACTCGCTTTTCAGCTTCACTTTTTGGACAATTTAGCACGAACGAATGGGACGGCTAGGCTAAATGTGAGTTACGCAAAAAAAAAAAAGCGCGGTACGCGTATTATGAATATTAATAACAGCCGGCTTTTCGGTGGCCGCGACAAAACGATTCGTTTGTCTCGTGATGACATCGGCAAACGAAGAAATATGAAGTACACGTCATTTCCAAAAGGGGGTCCATACATATGCAATCGGTCGTGTAGTTTTGCCGAATGACACCGTTACGGGAGCTAAAGATTTGAAGCAAGAAAGCGATCAAGTGTGGTGGACTATTCGGTTTTGTTTCGTTTCGGATAGTGGAAGACAACGCGAAGTCGAACAAGTCACCTATTCATTGCAGATATTTGAAGTATTTTTTTCTTCTTCTGTTTTATTCAAATATGCTCACATTTTTCATTCCGACGGTTGCGCTGGTTTGGGACTGATGTGCACCGTGGAAGCGTTTTTTTTACAGATAGTGTAATATGGGCCTATGCCGGTTAGTCACATCTGCTCAATCACACAATTTACTTAAACGATCGAGGCCTAGATGGCTAAAGCTTTGAGCCGTGCCTTCCTCACGCCAATAGTACGTAGTAGTAGCAGCAATATGCTACGACGATCCGAACGGTTATCTTCTGCTTAAGAGTAGATTAGTATTTACATAAACAAAAACCGTGAGAGATAATATGGTTTTAATCGCCTACCGTCAGTTTTCTTCTCTTGCCTAGTCTTGCTCCGCACGCGGTTTCACGCTTTTCCTCTGTGTGCTGGTGCGTAATCGTAATGTTGTGTTTGGTTATTTGATTGTATGTTTTTTTTTGTTTCTGGGAGTTCTTATTTTTTACCACTGCCTAGGCAATCACCGGTAATCAGCTGCCCTGGGAAAACGCCTTGCTGGAGGTTGCGTCATCTAAGTAAAAACTTCGATTAGGAGCTCATTGTTTCGTAACAGCAGTTTGTGATAGTGGACATTCTTTGACGGATGTTTCGATTAGATAGGCAATGCATCTGGCAAAGAATTGAATATCTGTGAGAAGGATGGTAATTTCTACAACTTCAAATTCAAAAATGAGATCTCCTTGATTAACTGCAAATAATTTTTGTGACATAGTTGCTAAGATCAAGTGTGGAACAAGATCTTACTCGGTATCAAATTTACTTCGCCTAGCTTTTTGAAGCATCAAGCAGCATTTCTTTTAAAATCTGGAACAAGCAGATGTCGAAGCTTCGATAATTTCCAGCTGTGTTGCGTAGCGGTAGATTTTATTGCTCATCACACTGTCACAGTTTTCCCTAAATACGATCTTCATTGCTTTGCTGTAGATTATCGCATTTGATGTTTGGATAAACCGCACACACACACACAACGGACCAGTTCGGAAGAGTCCTACAGCATCGTATCGTTTCCGTATGAAAGCTTCATTATAACGAAGCTATAAAAATCCCGTAGAAACCTAAAGCTGCGACCATTGTCTACATTAAGGGCAGTAGATCACACAATTGCCCAACGCAACACTACCGTGGTGAATAATTGGGTGATCGATCGATCGAATTCAAGCTCAACCCATTGGACAGTGGAGGATTTCTTGTGGCGTTGATTTCACAACTACCGCGCGTATCATCGGCCGTCGACGGTGGTCCGACTCGTTCCATGCAGATCGGTTTGCCGTTTTTCACCATGCAATTTTCTACTCATGACGCGAGCTCCCATACGAACGCTTGGTGAACTACCTTCTCTACCCAAAAAAAACAAGCATCGCTCGTTCCAGTTATCTTTAATTGATCTAATTGTTGGATGGTAGGGTGGCAAGCCCTCGTTTTTTGTATGTGCTGTTGCTGTACCTTATCTCGATCTTCGAAACAACTTCCTGCTAATTTTCCCTACGAATCGCACCTCTCCGTACGGCTTTTGTTTGAAAGATCATTTCCTCGGTTTTCGTTGAGGAAAGCCCTGCCTGAGTGCTAGCTTTCCAAGAACTAATCAGGTTAAATAATTTCATTAAAATGAAAATTTTAACTACATGAAACTCGCAGCATTGTACCACAAGCCAGGAAAGCAAATTCCGAACTACATCGTACAACATCGATTGTGGTGAAAATGTCACAACTTTAAAGGGTGTCAGTTGATTAGATCACGACGCCAGGAGAAAAACCCCGACTACACCTTACACTGCTGCACTCAATCTTACCGATTTTATGCCAGATTTTTTGCTGTCATTGTAAGTGAGGGTTTTTTTTGTTGTTGTTTGCAGGTACAGCGCTACATACATTCTACCTATCCGAACATCGTGTTGACTAATAGCGAGAGCCTGCTCGAAAACTATATACGAATTAAAATGGCCTGCAGGGTGCTCTCAGGGAGAAGCAATAATAAAAAAACACACTCACAAATTGCCGTACAAGTGACGCGAACCGATTGAACGATCGATTGTGCGGCGTACGGGTTAACCTGTTGCTGCGATAGTTGCAGAAAGTTCGCTGTAACCGAAGGGTAGATATCGCGCGTCGATGCAGTGTGTTGCGTACTGCTGCTGCTGCTGCTGCTGCTGGCCGGTATGATGTAACGGCCGGCCAGTATTCGTGTGTTCCCCTAGGAGAGTCAACACGCATCCATCCACCAGATCAATTTGTACCGAGATTAGCGTATCCGCGCCATTTTAGGGTTGATAGGGTGACTTCAAAGTGTAATTTTTTTGTTTTACAATTAGAGCGTACGATTACGCTAGAAGCAAACCCGTGTTGCAGGATGCATTGCATAGATGTATGTGTGAAAGAAAGGGTCGCCATCGAATCAAAATCAACTATCTGCTTTTGGCTATATCTTTTGGTCGTTTGGTTTGGGGTGAGTCCGTTTTGGGTAGAATAACGAACTATTTCCTGTTCGCGTTGTCGCGCTTGATAGAAATAGTTGATATTCTGTTTCGGTTGTGTCCTGCGATATCCTATGCCCTCCTTTGCTGATGATGTGGTGATATCTGTCGCATATGCGTCATACTCGGTCGCGAACCGGATCCGGGTGTGATCATCCTTGGCTGTTGGAGCACGGGCGTGATGTTTCGTGGTCTGCCTGGTATCTGGTCCTCAAACAACCTGCACGGTTGCAAAAGCACTGAATGTGACTTTTTTCGGGAACTCGGTACTGTTGGAGCCGCGCGTCTTGATGACCGGTTTCAGCGGTGGCCGCGGTTTGGCTGTCAGCAAACCGGCCGAGGTCGCCAGGTCGCGCAGCTTCTGCGATATGCCGGTGCTGGTTGATTTGTTCGATGGTGCAATCACCTGCGGTAGCGTCGTCGGGGTGATGTATCTGCAAAACGGGACGGGAGAAAAGGTAAACAAAACCAACGCAAATTAGAAATCGGTAAGCAGGCGCACAAGGTTAAGGAGTTTGTTTAGTTGTGTACAAAGCGGTTTATGTGCATGTTGGGAACGTTTGGCGCAAAGTGGAAACTGAGTGAGCGGTGTAAGGATGAAAGTTGTTTGGTTATTTTTTCTAATGACAAAGCTTTGAAGTTCATACAAAAAACAGATGCAAGGATATCAAGAGATAAAGATTATTGAAACACGTTTTTGTGTCTACAAGAAGTGATTTTTTTATCAACATTCAACATCAAGATCATGTGTTCCAATGCAGTCTATTTTTTTACTGAGCAGTAGAACGTTGATCAAGTCGACATTTCAAATATCTCTGATCATCTATGATCTTCCTCTGCCCGGGTCTTGTCTGACGGGTCACATTCGTGGTTAATATTATCCGAAACGCATCGCGGTTGGTAGGAAATCGTTTTCCGAGGGTTGACCCCCGACAGTGAGTGAACTTTTGTTCAATCCTGCCTAATGTGGTTTCCCACTTGGTGGTGATGGCCCGCCATTCGACGTCGATGTTAATCGAATGGTCACGCTAGATCTAGTCCCGAGTAGCGAGCAGCAATGCCGGGCAGATGTGCGTCGACGATCGTCTAAATATTTGATCATTAGATGGTGGCGTAGCTAGCGTGTAAATGCTAACTCTCTCATCTTCATTACGTTGTTGTTGTTGTCAATTCTCAATGACGATGATCATGTCGAACGTAGTCTTACGTGAGTGATCGCAGATCCAATGTCAGTTTGCTTGTAGACACAATTTTACGAAACCAATCTAGTCGAACCGATTCTCGTACACATTATTGTACGTTGCAGCAGTATCGGCAACACCCGTCACCGCGATCGGAATATTTAAGCTTGAGCATCCCATTGTTGTTTTAATTAAGAAATTACCCATCACATGACAGACTTCGATTGGTGCGGCTGCGGTTTTCCTTCTCGCGATTTCACACCCCTCACATCCATCAGTTCCTGTGGAACCTTGGCCGAATGTCAACGGGCGATGTTTGTGTGCCGGGTTAGCAAAATGGTCGGGACGGGGGAAAAAAAATGGTTGATTGGTTATATTGAATTGACAAATTGCGCGTACCGCAACACGGTCCATCGGTGTACGGGAAGCCAGTGAAGGATGCGTTTGAAAAGTTTGCGGTTGCAATTTATATCATACGTAACTGACCCTGAACGGTCCACTAGCAGGGAGATGGTTGATGACAAAATGCGAACCGTTTTCGTACATGTACAAAGTGTATGCAGCACTGTTCGCCTCAGGCAAACCAGCTTATGATTCATGTGTGCCGAAATACGATGCTCGTACCGGCTTTTGTGTCCCAAAAAAATAAAAGAAGAAATTAATGTTGGTAAAAGTTGAAACCCAACACGAAGGATGTCATTGGGTTGGTCTTTTATGTGCGCACGTTGTTCTCTTTTCTCTTTTTCTGCAAGCTTCCAGTGTATGAGACTTTAAGAGAGATTTGCTCGTTTCATTAGGAGATTGAATGATTGTCGTGCGACGCTTGCAAGATTGAATTGAATTGTTGCAGCTAACAATAGCTGCAGAACCAGTTTCCTTTGAAGAAAAGCAATGGTTTTGTTTGGTAAGAATGGAAATACAAACTGCGCTTCTGTATTTGCCCTCAGACATTTTGTGGTCGTTATCAAGATGCTTAAAACATACAAAGATTGCAATGAAAATGATGCTGTCAAAACGGATGATAAATGGATGCAGCTCATGAAGGACATTTATTAAAAAAATTGTCATTGGACAACTTTTTGCGCTCGGCCTCATCTTGAGGATATATTCACAGATTCGCAATTTTGATGGGCATTACTCCAAAATATACTTGATTTACTTCATTAATTCGAGTACAAATTTTAAAAGATTTTTCAAGACTTTCGACAGTAAAACCCCAACAACTTACATTCGAAATGTTTGCTTTATGTTGTATTACTACTTGATAGGCCGTAAATCTCGCCCAGTATGTTCTGTGTATGCACGAAATAAGTAATTACTCATTTCCGTTGCAGCGAACGAAAGTGAATGACATCAACTGCCAACAGTTTGTTTCTCGTTTTTTGCCAACCCGGCAGGCGATCAGCTTGAGCACCTCGTCCTATAGCCTGGGGCTAACCGGTGGAAATCTCCTCGCCGAGTAACCTTCTCGACCGCTCGACGTTGATCGCGATGTGGCGTGTGATTGACTGGCTCGTGTGTCTCTTCCTTCGAAGCTGAGGGAACCCTTACGAAGCGAAAAATTATTCACTTTTTTTAAAATAATTCTCTTCCACTACATGTTGAAGGGCTGTTTGAGGCGTACGATAATACATAATTGGCTGTCACGAGCACCTACTGCAGTAGCATCCATCGTCGATAAGCTAGTGGGCGAAAAAGGGTACGCCATAAGAATGGTAGAACACCTTTGGAAGGCTAATGGTATTTATTGAGAGGTTGCGATTCTTCAAAATGCTTCAAATCACACCAACCGATCGATCGATTGCTGCGATGAAACAAAGCGCACAGGTGTATGAACTTGCTGCAGCAGAAGGAAAGTTGTTGGTGCGCGAGCTGGTCGTTTCGGAGCGTCAGGTTAATGAGTGAGGTGGCGACTTTAGGTGTCGCGTAACCGTCTAATCGCGTGAGGAACCTCCATCGTTCGATCGTGCCTCAGACTACCGGTGCCGGGGCGAGACCAACCGGTACGGCCGGCTTCGGAGCGTAGTACGAACGAAGAAGCTGTGGTTGGTTATTGCATGCTCAAATTCACGCCAAGTATGCAAATTACCGACCACACACCGGCCGATGGAGGCGACGAAGGCGGAGTGTGGTCTGCGTCACGAACCGAGCTGACTAATCCATCCAACAGCTTTTTACAACATGGGTTGCGTTTTGGCCCCCGACACTCAAGGTAGCGAGACGCTCATGTGCGAGCGCTTTCCTTCCAGTCTGCCAGTACGGGGAAGGCTCGGTAGCTGCTGATCGAGCGATTTGGCATGTTGCAGCAGCTGCATGATTGACGGTTTGCATAATCAGTGCAGTTTACTGACCAGTTTTCTTCGATTCTTTCCGTGCCCGTCAGCTCCGGAGAGCTACCAGTTACGTTCGCAAGTGCAGTGCTGCTAGCATCGGAAGTAGCGTTAGACACTTTTTTAGTAGCCGTCTCGATACGTTCCAATCGAAAGTCCTCTTACGGGAGAAAACCCCCGAAGTGCAAAACTTCATTTAAAGAGTTGCAAAGTCCAGCGTCAAAGAAATGCCAAAGAAAACAAACAGCAAAAAACATGTGAACTCTCATTTTGGGGTGTTGAAACGGGTGCAAAATAAAGCTCATTAACCGTACCGAAAATGAAACCGATTCGCGCAAATGGCACCAGATCCCCGGGGATTGACCTAGTGCCCGCACTGTTCTGGCCCAATTTATATGCTCCACCAGGCACGGTGGTGACGATTAGGCCAAGCCGTTTTCACACTTTCCCGGCCGGACAAATCGGCTTAATTTGTTTGGCGGCCGGGGATGTCGCACAGATTCGCTTTTCGCCTTCCGCAGCATTCAAGCGTAACAGGCCAGAGCGTGGCAGGTGACAAACTGCGTGACATTTTCGCTTCCCCATCAGGCGTTCCGTCGAGCATCGGGGCGAAGGATCTGCTACGTGTGCGACGAAGATGTCGAGGGCTCGGCGCACGATCGCATCTCGCATCGAATGCAAATTAAGAGCATTGAACTTGTGGCCGTGGCGAAACTGGTTGGTACTTCGCATAACGAAACGGCGTGACATCGGTGATGGAAAGTGAAAAGTGTTTTGCGGGGTCGTAATTGAATTCGAACACCATTAGTCGTCGCGTCGGGTGAGATTAGTGACATATTAAATCACATTTAGGGACCGGTGGATGATGTTGAATCGTGTTGAAACAAATCGTCGATAGAGTTGAAATTGATGTCCGGAAAGAAGGAGCTTACTGTAAGTACTTTTTGTACAAGGAACTAGCGCTTGCACTTCAAACGAACAAAGAAAATGTCATTAATTAACATCAAACAAATCAAGTGCTACAAAGAGCTTGTTTATAAAGCGTCTCTAAAACACCTTTGTTGAAGAAGCTCTTAAGCGTCCGTCTTGGCGTGTGCAGCACCTAGTTGCATAACGCTGGTGAAAGGACTGGCAGGAAGCAATTACTTTCTCAGGAGATATTCAACAGCCCCGCAGCACATGTCAAGAGGATAATTAGTTCAGTGGATGGAATGTCGCACCAGGTCCACCAGACGTCAGTGAGCTTTATCGTGCACTTTATAAAACGGTCAACAATTGATAAGTTCCTGTCTGGGTGGTTCCTGCAACACCGCCTATCAATTTCTCACTTCAACCAAACCCATACTTAAGCCCGGTGTTGCCCGTTTATCGAGCGATCGATGCAACGATCAATCGATTGCAAGATTTGAACCATCATCATCGATTACAGGCTGCTTTGTGCGTAAACCAAGCGAACCGAATAGAGCAGCGATGTGTTCCATACTCTACACAACGGTTTTGCAAAAGCCCGTTTGACCAAATCGTAACGATGGCTAGCGAACGGCCCCGCTCCATCGGCTTCTAATAATCGGCCCATCGGGAGCATCTTCCTTCTTTCAATAATTGCACCGTAAAAGCCAGCCACTTCTGGTGAAGTCACCTTAGTGGATCCATGATTTATTGCCCACCAGTGCTAATGAACGGCTCTGGAGCGCCCGAAACCCGTGTGTCTGTTTGCGAAGATGCCCGTCACCCGGAGACGAGCAGCGTAACGCATCGTTTCCAACGAGCGAATGATGAAGTACTGTTGGGTCGGTCAACGGCTCATTGACTTGTGAGGTAATGCAAGGCCCCTGCCGGCACTCTGTACTGCCACTGCTGGTCACCGGCGTGTGTTGCAGTCGGACACCGCAACCATTAAGTGCTGGGAAGCGAAACACGCGCGTAAATCGCGCAGAAAGTAAAAGTCGTTTCCCGCACGAACGTCACTGGAGGACACTCGGGAGAAGGTTGCGTAGCTGGCACGGTAAAGATGGTTGTGTGTGTGTGTGTGCACTATCAGGCACTTCGTACGTCGGAGGTGTCATGCCGAGAGCATAATGGAGTTTCTTGCTGCCCATTGGCACGCTGAAATCATAAACCCGGGATGATGCGATACGAGTGATGCTCAAACAATGGCCCGTTGATCGCGGCACGGGTGCTAAAACGGGCCACACTACGCCCAGGGTACGGTCTCGTGATGAGTCATGTTGGAAGTAAATGATGATGAATTAGTGTTTGATCGGTGGAAGGTGCTAAAATGGTGTTTGTTTTAGTATCGCACAGTTTAGTGCGAAGCCAACAAGATGGTCATCTTCACCTCGAGTTATATCACACCAAGGAAAAAAGAGGTCATCCATATGCCGGTTGGAACACTGAGAGCTCCTGTGTGAGTGTTCCAGGATTTCCCCAACAGATAATGATTTCCCACAAAGTGCTACATTGATTTCATTATGTTTTGTTCGCATATATGTTACACGACATTCGCTAGCCAATCATCATAAAACTGTTTAAAAGCGCTGTTTGTTGTTTGTTTTAGCAACGAAAATGTTGACACTGATAATTCTTTGATGATGGTATCGTCTCTTTTACGACCTCACCTGTTTTATGCATATCCCTACTGCGAATTCCCGAGAGCCCAACACCGATCCCGGATTAGTTTACAGCCCAAATGTTTTACACATTCTGCTCTCGTTCTACCAGTGCTTCTAACTGTAGATTGTCAAATTGGTTCATTAAGTGCCCATTTCGTTTCCATTTATGGGCATAACTGTATTGACAGGCGCTAGCAAAACTGGTTCGCAATGGTTTCGGTCGATGAGCATAAATCAATCGCTGGAATGTGCGATAACTCTGGGTTGATATTGATATTGCAGATACGCTTGCTGTGGCATGCCGTAGTCGACAGGAGGTCGATATTGGTGTGTGTTTTTTTTGTGCGGAATAGATTATGCAAATTAATTTTAAACAGTTTTTATTGATTGTTTCGCATAGTTCGATGCTGTTCGAGTGTACGGAGTGGCGTAAAACATCGTTCGGATTCTATGGAATATCACACGACATGATTGCTGAAGCTGTTGTTCAAACACTTTGTTTTATTGGACTGTATGGCAGCGAACAACATGCTTTGTTCCACTATATCTTCCAACCATCGGTACTACCATGCTTTTGGTGGTGAAGAATTCATTAGGTCCACTGCAAATCCTGCAACAATTTTTTGCAGAATCTGGCCTACGGGTAATATGAGCCCACCGAGCGAGAAGCAGTGAGAGCGAGGTAATTGTAAATTCTCGCTTAATCAATTTCACGTGTTAACAACCACATCCCAAGACAAGGTTGACTTCAAGTTCTTGTGCCGACTCCTTGTGCAAGGTTGTGTCGGAACAGGTGAACAGGTAGAGAGGTCCAATGCGCCGAGTTTTCAGCCTTCTCCAGTTGCTGAAATCTAGGCGAAGACGAAATAAAACAGGAACAACCGTAATTTTGCTTACGGTAAGTGCACGCTCGCGTTACCTACTTTTCGGCCGAGAAGCCGATCGAGGCCAGTTGCTGACGTTGTGTGCATCTGTCGCAATTCCTCGGTGATTGCTAGAATTGAGCCTCCTAGATATTGTAGGCTTTGTAAATTCCTATTTTTGTACAATAATCTTAAGCATTAAATTAAAATAGAAATTAAATTCTTCTGTAATTGCAATACCACGATTTCTCCTGTACATATATTTTAAAACGTGTGTTTTCCTTTTCCGCAATTTTGGACTAGCGCAAGTAGAGGGGTGTGCGATTCAATGTTGGAGTGTAATTTAATGCGGAAAAAACGATTTATTAATCTTGATAAAAATTAAACAAAATTGCCATTCCGGGCTAAAACGCTTGCACTACGCCAACGAACGGTAGCAATTAGACTTAATGTCTTTAAAATCTTTTCTCAAACTTAATGGCGCTAGATCTCGATCGAGTTGCATTTATCTATAGCAGTCTCCGCTCCGGAGTATCGCGTGGAATAAGCACTTGCATAGGCAGAAAGCAGGTCGCCGCCAGACAACAACACCAGACACGTGTGTGGCGTACTGTACCGGTGCGTCGTACGTACGTAGCAAATGTAGATCGTCGACCTACCGCACTGGGCAGACCACCATCATCATACCCACAATGAAGGCGTGAGAGAGAGAGAGAGAGCGCGTACGGTTAGATCTTTCTCTACAGCCCAGCTGCTCCGTTCGAGGGTGTCTACGGTAAAGCAACGAAACAATCGACACATTGCTGATATATCATATCGGGTGGATTAGCAGTACATGCTTCACTTTCGATCGATCGATCTTCGGCACTGGTCGCGGCAGGCGTTAACTGAGATGCCGATCCACATGGCTACCGACACCACCATGGCCGGCCATTGTGGCGGCCTGCAATCCGATCCACACCGATACCGCATGTTTTATTTCTTTATCGCTGGCCCACCCCTTGGTGCAAGAATGTGAGCAATCTCTTTCATCCTGCACGTTGGAGAGATTGGTAGCGAGGCGAGCCTTTCACGGCTCCAATGTGACGGTTGAATAGGCGGGCAGTAAAAATGATGGCAACGAAAATACATGGTCCATGTTCAGGAGCTAACGCACCGGATCATTAACAATACCTTCTTTCATAAGGCACAATTGTTGGGTACAATGAATGTTCAATTTTACTTAAACACACACACACTTACAAGGAGGCAAGTTTTGGAAGGAAATCCTTTCTCCCGAAATGGAATCGGATATCGGAGCATTTTGTCAGCCACAAAAAGGTAAGATATGCGTGAGAAATCCCTTTTTTAGGCAATTGTTGCATTATTTTTATTGGATCATTTAAAGCCAAA
>KZ063763.1:15647-39757 GCA_002091835.1 Anopheles maculatus | reverse complement strand
AAGATGCACATTGCAGATTTTATTAGGTCCCCATCGAACGCGCTGGATGACGTGTGCGCAGCGACGCGGAGAGTGCAAGTAAAATGGAGAATGGAAAAAGAAAACGTTAATGTGAATGCCAAGAACCATTTTACGACGCGTTTGTTAACTATTTTTAATCATTTACACAGATACACAGAAGCACGCGTCATATTGTCGTGGACACTTGAAATTTGGTTGAATGCTTTCTATTTTGCTATTTGGATTTGAATATAAAATGAAACGTTGTAATAACAACGAGGGAAATTTGAACTTTGTACGAGAAACGGTAAAAGATTTAAAACTCCGATTTGTTCCGTTCCTTATTGTATTGCACTAACGTATGCAACAATGTCGACGCCATACATTTCATACTCGAAAGCATAATTCGGCGATTGTTTTGAACCAACTGTGGCCAGTGGTGAATCTTTTCAATATTCTCAAGACAAATAACGTCCCTCGGGAATGTTAGAAAGACTACCCATGCTATTTATCGTTACTAGAATGTATTTCGCTTGTGTGTATGGTGTGTATTGCTACGAACATTCCAACCAATCGAAAGTTGTTCCCTCTGTACCACACGCACCACCCGTGTGGTCACTTTGGCATGTAAATTAGCAGTTGAAAAATCAATAATCCTCGCCACCAACAGTCTCTCGATCCTCCTGCAACAAACCTCCTGAGCATTGATTTACGGTCCTTACGGTGCAACTCTCGTACACGTGCCAGTCGCTAATAGGCCAGAACACACTCACACACCGCCACTCGGCACGGCACGCTACAATGTTGCATGCTGTGAAATGGGTAGAACAAAATAGAGATGAAAACACATTTTTGCGCAGTGATCATGTTGTGATCTGATGTGTGGAAAACTAGCTTACAGAGCCCGCTTTTTATTACATTTTCTTCCTAATCCGGCCCGACATAGAGTGTGTGAGTCATGGCAAGCGAAGAAGCTGCTTTTAAGCAGACGTGCTTGATCCTACCCACTCGCAATTGATAATATTCTACCAACAATAACAACAACAACGCAAAGCCATAAATGTTGTCATTTGTTTAGAAAAGAAAGTGCGATAAAAGGTCCTCATGTGTGTAGGACCTTCCCTTCCCTTATCGTACGGCCATACATTGTAGCCCTTCAACTGTGCCTCGAAACAAGCGGGGAAGCGTGCGTGCACTATCAACATGATAAGAAACACTATTGCCAATTCAATGGGGGACGTATTGCATCAACTCCTCTACCCTGGCTAGACTTTACCGTGCTTGATCGCCGAAACGTTGCGAGCTGGGAAAACTTTCGCACTCAATGTGTGGTGGTTCAAGTGGTGGTTCATCATCCCTTATCTACCCATCTTGTGCGCGATTTTAGAACAAGCAGCGTGTGAAGCAGGCCTTTCCTGGAATGTACAGCCAGACGATGGTGGTGGATTCGATTGATAAGCACACGGACTCACGTGTATCAGCATATGTATGCGCCGGTAACGATAATTATGGCATTTACGCACCGCCCAAACCATCACGCTCACGGGTGAAAGTGATCGATGAATCGCGTCGTTGATATCGATTCGCACAGATTTGCTCGCATGTTTTTTTCTCCTTGCAGTGATTAGAGAGTATTGCGTATGTGGGACACAAAGCATCGTGTAAACATAGCACTCCCGATTTATTGATGCATCGTCGGACCTTGGTTGCTTTGCGAGAGAAGCATGGCTAAAGGGCGAGTGCGTGAGAGCGAGCGAAAAAGAGAGAGAGAGGAATATGAAAGGCCCTGCCCTTGAACGGTATCACAAGTTCATCGACTTTGCCGCCGGTGTTATGTGCATCCATCGCCGCCATCATATGCAGTTCCGGAGCGTGACAAGCCGGTCCCACACCGCACCGTTGTGTAACGAATCTCTAATCCAAGGGCCGAGAGCTAGCAGATGACCCGCTTTTGTGTGCGTGTGTGTGTAGTGTATGCAACGAGGCAGAGAAGGAAGCATTTGGCCGAAGCTGGACGAGCAGTCAGCCCGTCTAAATGTATCCACAAACAACACCCCCTGTCACAAACTACCGGCAGTACTGCTAGTAGAGATGATTATTACACTGGCACCGGTTGTAACGTGTGCCTTGGTAATGTATGTGAGGAATCGGCTAATGCACACACAGGTGTTGCATCGTACGATGTGTTTAATTTATACTATTACTATCGATCGCGCGATGGCGTCACTCAGTGTGGTGTGGCGGCACGTCAATATGTCGTTCTTCGCAACTTCTTTGCTCTGGAAGATCAAACCGGCGTTATCCCTTCTAGCTAGTAGCGCAGTGGATGGAAAAGTGCATAAGCGCACACCCTTGCAAACCAGTACCAGTCTGTCCCCAACTCTCGCCGCGGCCCCTTGACAAATCGGGAACCGTTCTATCAGAGGCGTTATGTAAATGCACTTGTCTATAGTGCAGCTGATTAGAGAGAGAGGGTGGCTAGTCGGGAAGAAGCGGGAAGAAATATGTTTTCCCAGTGGTGTGTCCGACCCTGGTAACAAAGCCATAGTGGAACTAGTGTTTGCAACGTATCCCGCGGGATGCAGAACAGTGAAGGCATTATTTGTTTTTTACTTGTCTGACCTGCTGACTGCGGCAGCGTTATTAATTCATACAAAATTTATAGTTAATCGCGTCAATTCCAGTGGGGGGGCTACCAAGCGTCTACTGGCCGATGTTAATGTGTGGTGTAGATGTTGTGGGTATCTGAGTGTATTTGATAGGGCGTTTAAAAAGTATATTTATTGGTTGGTTTTGTAAACTCTCCTCTTCCCAGTGTGCCAACCCTATCCCAGTGTAGTTGTCGAATGTATCTCAATCTCGGCGGGCAGAAACGATAATGCGAGCGCACGTGTGGACACAAAGACGCACGCAACAAGCAAAGCAATGCGGCGGCTAAAGCAGGATTAAAGTTTAGTGGTAGAGGTTGAAGAAAAAACAAATCAACAGAAAAAAAAACACACAGAGAGCTTTTACGGGGCGATATGATGATGTAGTGAATAGAGAGAAGAAGAAAAAAAGATAAAACACGTGGAACAAAAATTTGCACAAATTTGAACGTAATCAAAAGAGTAAGAAACAACAACAATGAAACAAACACCCAAAACAAAACAAAAAAGGTTTACATCTCGGACCAAATTTATTTACAATGAATAGGCAAAATTTAACGAAAGCAAAGGTGGGAGAAATGTGCTAGCGAAACGAAGAAAACCAATTACAAATCAAGTGCTAAAAAAAATGGAAACAAATTATTAACGAACATTTAGGACGAAAAACGAAACAAAAGTTTAACGTGCTGTTGTACTTGTTAAGAAATCTTTGGAATGGTGCGGTTACGGTTTTTTGTTTCCTTCTTTTTCTTTAACAAAATGGTGCAATGTTGAGATAGTGCATAACGAAATGAGACAGGCAAATGAACAGTATACCAACTAATCAATGATCTAAATCCCACCAGAAAGCACTCGCGCGCGCGCGCCCGCGCTTGTATGTACCACTATGTATATGATGAATGTCCGGTAGGCAGTGCCGGAGAGGGGTGCAAAAGGATTAAAAATCCCATCCCCACAGTGTCGATTTACGCGGTACAATCGCACGTAACCATGCACGATATATTACTCTACAAATCGGTGTGTAAAAGTAGAAACCCTTAAACGTGTGTTTTGTAGCATACATCCGCCGGCGAGAGAAAGTCGCTCGAAACGGACACCGAAGAAAACGGAACACTCATTGTGTGCGCGTGTGTGTGTGCGCGCGCAAAACAGGTTCCGTTCTTCAGCCACAGGAGGGCAACACGATAATCCTTAACCCTATGTTTAGTTTTTATATTGTACGGCGTGTGTGTACCGGCAAGACTCCAGTGTGAACCATCGCGCCCGAGATTGTTGTCCACTGTGTATACACGCGAATATTAGCGTAACGCATAAACACAGAAAGTGCAAATTAATTGTTAAGTGTTGAGTTGTTGCAAAAATTAAACCACGTTACATTTATGTTTTGTTTTTGTTTGTTTAGGTAAGCCGAGAGAGAGAGAGAGATAGAGAGAGCGAATGAGAGCTATAGCACAGTTTTGTATGAAAGGAAACGCAGATCGCTCACACCGGTGCGGAAGTGTATCACCAGTGTGTTGTTGCAGTTGCTACACGAGAATGCTTCTATGCCCGTGTGCGTGAGACGATCGATTATTACCATCGTTTATGTAGGAGGTAGAGTTCAAGATAACAAGTAATCCTATATTATCGTACAACGACGTACCGATCCTTGCAAAGGAATCATTTTTCTTTTTTTTATTATTGATTAGTTGTTATTACCTGTTTGATTGTTTGTTACTTTTAATAATCGCCGTGCAGAAGCGTTTTTTACAACCCGAAAGTACTAAATACAATGTTAATTCGTGCTCGCGCGGACACGTACCCCTTTTCGGATTTTAACTAAAGCGGCCCCAGGGGCGTTCGTGTGTGTGGTTTTTAGTTTTCATTTTGCCACAGCATCAAATAATCGAACAATTAGTAGAGACAGAACAATTCGCAACAACAACAAACGAAACAAAGCTAGGGAAATATGTCGGCGATTAGAAATCGTTCACAAAAGCAAGGTCCGCTCGGCGGCTAAGCGCTGGGTGTTACAAAGTACGAACAAATTGCGGTGAAAACGAAGTAAAATTCACACACACACACTTATATTCATATGATGGATGTGCCTAAAAACAATATACGAACAAGCTAAACACACAAACACATATAGTGGAAACAGTTGTAATCGTTGTGTGTCCGGTTTTTTTTTTTTTGGGTTGAGTAACAAACGTCCGAAATTTCAGCATTATCCATCCTGGAATAGTCTCGAATTAGTGTTGTGGGATAGTGTTCTGTTAAAATTACTCAAACTTTAATTGAAGCAAGTGGACAATGAGTCCTGTAAACTGTGACGAGTCTCCAATTGTGGTTGTTGGAACGCAAAACGCTACTTAGCGGATGGCACAGACGCAAGAGGACGTGCTCCACAAATTCCACCAGGTACTACGTACGTACTTTGCACGTACTCCACTAACAGGTACTTGATCTTTAACCACGTCCATCAGCAATTCTTATCATTACAGATCGTAGTAGAAGCAGATATAAGCATCAGATCGTCCATAAATCGTTTGTCAGACGTCCCAAGAAACCGTAAAAATGATACTCAGTCACATTCCACAGGTTAGTCTCTACTACAAAATGTTCACTTCCAAACTCTGATATATGATGACGCGCGAACCTTCATAAGAATTTAAAGAATCTATAAATAGTGCTTTATTATCTTCTATATCACTTATTTCGGTAGTTTATAAATTAAGGGGGTAAATTCCATTCTCTCGCTGTCCAATCTCTAATCACAACATAATAAATAAACGGTAGCACACATCGCAACCTACGAAACATCATCCGTCAGCTTCAACTGCTTCGCTATCCTTGAGATTTCGTTGTCCAATGATTTGTCCTTCAGTTCGCACACGTAACTAAACTGTGCCGAACAGTCCTCGCCTCGATACCCGTACGTGTACAGTGCAGAGTTGTAGCTCAACCGTAGGCAACGCCCATTGCCCGTAATCTCCAGTGTTGGCTGCTTGTTATTTGTTGGATTGTTGACAATCTTAGTGTCTCCGGAAGCGTCCGTACCATTGCTTAACTTCGTTGCCTTCGTTGGTGATGCACTGCCCGACGTTCCCTTTCCCGGTTTGGACGAGGTTGTGATGGAGCTTAAGTTTGTGTTGGGATTGACCGGTTTAGCCGAATTCGCCCAAATCCACAGCAGTCCGGGGTTGAGTCCGCCGAGCCAAAAGTCCTTGCCGCGATTGACCGGATTGTTTAGAATGTACGCAACCACATCTTGAAATTCGGCCACCGTTTCAAACTCTGCCAAATGTGCACCGTACGACTTGCACATCGTGCTGGCAGACTTCCAGTTCAAGCCACGCTCTATATCGAAATGATAGCAACGATCGTGCACTTGTGTGAAGTTCTGAGGACACGGTTCTTTGGGGAGAAACGAAAAGAGAAAAATTAGAATACCAAAAAAAAGCCTTAAATTCATATAAAATCTTACCCTGCTTTTGGCTGTTTCCTGCCATCAGGAAATAAATGATCTGTTCTGCCCGGCGTAACCGATTCTCCATGTAATCCACCCGGTACACCAACTTCTCGATCGCACCCAACAGATACAGATCCGTTTCGGATACTTCCCGCGGGGACGCTAGCAGCTCGGTCGGACTTGCACCACCGAACGTTTGGCGCATGGGCGTGAATGTTGCGCCATGATTCGCACCGCTCAGATGATTGTCACCGAACAGCCCACCGGCGCCGGTACTGGCGATTACTTTCCCTACCGGTGGTGATGCTGGCACACGGTGCGCGTGATGCTTCTGCGGTTGATGCTGTGGGTCGAGCTCGAGCGCTTCACCGATGCGTTTGTTAATGTAGAAACTGGAGGTTGGAATGTACTTTGGTGCCGGCGCTGCCACGACGGTCGCTTGCATTACTCGACTTTCCCTCCGTGCACTCGTGGTGCTGTGGTTCAAACTGCAAAAAATAAAAAAATGCACAAAAGTAAGGTATGATCAACCAATACGCACGCTTACTCTCATGTACAGCTGTGGGGTACGCTCGATCAATGATCGGGGGTTGCAAATCGATGACGGTGGCATTGCTTTCTACTCAGGTGGAGATTGATACTCTCTGTCGTGTTTACGTTTGCAGATTATGGTGATGTCTCCAAGCTAATCGGAACTATAATTGCTATGTTATGAGCCAGCTAATCCTGTTTCTACTGTGATGTTTAATTAACTTCACTTTAATATCTTACTACTCCTGTGACTGTGTCGAGGCTGTGTTGAGCGTCGAGAGCTGATGTTAAACTCTTAAATACTTATTTATTCTTTCCGTATCGCTTGTTGATCTACTCCAAGAAACTCCATGCAATTGTACCATGTTTGATAGGTACGCTTTGGGTCGAGCTATTTACTAAACAGATCGCATGATCATTACTCGTTAATGGGCTCTTAAATAACCAACTCAAAACACGACATTGAAACCAATTCACACAGTCCATTGCACTCCAACTTCCATCGCGTTATATTTAGCTGAACTCAATTCGGAATCAATTCCCGCATCGAGTTCCATTTTTCTCTGCTACAACCACGATCACTTCCGGCTTCAAGCTAACAGGTGAAAAACGAGCACACACAATCAGCGCGTGTGCTGTGCGCGTGCCGCTCTGTAATAATTGCTCACCCGACGGTATACTCCTCCAGCAGGCTCGACCACAACCCATCGTCCTCCGACCCATCCGTCCAGTGGTGCGCCCCGAGCCGGACAAACGATTTCTTGCCCCCACTCTCAACCACATAGATTCCGGTGACTTCACTCACGGTCACTCCTACAATCACCACCAGCAGAAGAATCATCCCGCGACAACCCATCTCTGGTGTGGCCGGATCTAGCAAGGGAATAACGCTTCACACAAGTAAGGCTTCCGAACCGGGAAGCTTTTTGTTAGTTCTTTGGACGGATGTACACAAACCGATCACTCTCTCATTCGATACGTGCCACACATACACACTTACGGTCACGTTGCGTCACGTTTTCCTTTTCTTTAAATAAGTTTCACTTTCAACCACTTCACCGACAGACACTGAGGCGACGCGTAAATGGCATTATCTAACACGGCGAAGATCGCGGAATGTACGCCCCGGCATGATGTGCTTCTCGGACACTGCCCCGGCGGAAAAACCAAGTCACAAGCACTACGAGCGAATCGGGCGAATTGCTGATCGTCAGGTGACACCTCACCAGTGATCCTCTTTATACAGCCGAACGGGTCTGCTCGTTGACTATTATCCAATTGCGTTACCAATGGCGCTAAAAGGCGTACAACCCGATATATCGATGTCGAGATTGCGATCCGCACGCTTCTGCGGTCGTTTACACAATGTCAGCCACGGCCGAACCTCCATTCCGTACCATGCCAAAGAGCAATCCGCAACAGGCAGCGGCAATACCCGATTCGGAATTGGGGATCTTCGTCGCCCGGATGGAAGGGGACTTCAGAGTGGTGTATGTAGTTTTTTTTAACCCATCTGAAGCTTTTTGGTTGCAAATGACGGGACGGCGGGTGTACGCGTTGACTTTCTACATCCGTTTCGCATTCGCCGAAGGTGTAGGGCAATGTAAGGAGCGCGTCACCAGAGTTAAGGTGGATGGAACCCCGGGGAGACTGAAACCGACATGCTCATGTCAACAGTGGGATGATAGTGGCAGGGTGCGTGCAGATGGTGAGGCATAATTTTTCGCGCTCTTCTGCTGGACGCGATCGTATGCTAGGAGAACACCCGGGAGTCGAGAGCATAGTGGAATTTGTTTCGTTTCGAAGGAGGACAAAACAAAATTTTATTGTTGAAGAATATGGTGCTCCAACATGAGCATGGTAAAGCTAGTCATGTTAAACATTTAAAGTCGATAAGGATATTACCTATTAGTCATGCTTAAGACCTAACTAAAGGCAGGCCACCATCAGGTTTGCTAGGTCATGTCTACCCTTAAGAAGTCCTGAATACGGAAAGTCCCTCTAGGAGATGTTCGATCTGCTGCCTTATATCTATCTGATCTGTTATCTGTTAAATGGTTATTATCATTAGCCATATTTAGAATTATTAAACCATTTTGCATTTACTATTGCTTGTCGTTGATTTATTTTAGTTATAAAAAAACGTATGCAAACAACCCTCAACATATGTTAAAATCATAATTCTCAAAAAATTAATTGTTGATGTAAAATACTACAATTTTCTGCTTATGAAAAGTCTATTTCTAGACTGAAGATGAACAAACCTGATAACGGTTACAGCTGAATGTCGTTCCACTCCGCTAGTCCATAAACAGCATACCACTTTGTAGGACTTAAAATGTTGTAAAGTTCTACCGCGGCGATAAGGAGCGATAACGTTCACCGAATCGTACGATCATAATCTTGAGGTCATCGAATCTTCTAGTTTAAGTTCTTTTTCGCCGATTTTTTTTTGTGCAATGAAGTGTATACGATTAACGTAAAACTTTACTACTATCGCACGATCGAGAATCGATACTTTGATAATCTAAGCGATCGCTGAATGATCTCTTTGCTTGCTTCTGTTGGAAGCTGTTTCTTTCTTCTCATCAGTCTCACAACCCCATGACCTATTTCGAAGGACTTAAGGTTTTATGAGCCATGAACCAATTGGCAAGTCGAGGTGAATCATAAATTTAAGACTCTTGCAAAATGGAAGGTGGAAGAAGGTTGAGATATCGGCTGTTCCCACCGGTACACAAAATTGACCACCCGCATCCAATGCCTCGCTCCCACCGTGCCAATGCCGTGGCTTCCCGTCTTTTTTTTTTTTTTTGCTTCGAAAGTAATCGGTGAAATGGTCGGTCGAGGCGCGTCCCGAGCACGACGGTCAGACAAGAAAGGAGAATGGTAAATTTGCATCGCAATCGCCAATATCACGCAGCAGCAGCAGCAGCAGCAGCCACAACACCATTCGATCGCGAAAGGTGTGTATTTGTTTCTTATCACCCATTTTTTTTGTGCTCGCTTACTTTTCTCTCTGTCTCCCATCGTTCAATGGCGCAAAATCCCCCGTTTATGGCCGTGAAGGTTACCCGAACTTCGTTTGACGATGCGGTTTTTTGTTGTTCGGTTTTATTTTGTTTTCATTCAACTTTTAAATCATATTTGCATTTCTCTTTGTGTGATCAACGTGCTGTATTTCCATCCCAAGATCCCATGTGTTTAGTTGTTTTTTTTTCACTTTCGACAAGGACACCCAATCAAGGAATGGGGGGGGGAATGATCGGAATAACCCGCGTTTTTTCTTTAGTTTACTCCAAAAAAAACTTATGAATTTTAAACATTTTTACCAAGCAAACGGAATGTAGCTGATCCGGTTCGGATGTGATCGTAAAGTGGGTCAACCGATCAATCGATCGATCGATCGGTAGCTAATATAAATTGCCCGTCGTAAAAATAAATGATCATGTTCTCGAAACAGCTTCTTCTCTACGCTCACCGTTTTATCCACAATAAACAGTGCAAAATGGCACCCTTCTACTATATTTTCCATCAAAAGTTTTTAAAAAATATCATACTCAATACACTACATTCGAGCTAAACGCTATATAATGGTAAAAACAGTTGTTTTCTTTTGTACACCACCGTCTTCTGCTCTAACCTTCGTTTGTAAAATGATTTAAACATTTTGGCCTTTGGTGCATCTAGGAACTACGACGAAGAGACAAACCACGCCAGACATTCGTTTCGCTTCCGCTACTCGTCGGTTAACACTAAGCTTAGCGCGGACATGAGCGCAAATCCTAGCAGTACGGCAGTGAACTGCATCGGGCCCATCCCTCTCGTGTGCAGCAGACGTTTGGACCGTTCGCGAGGTAGAACTTCACTCACGGTCACGTAGAGAAGTGTACCGCCGGCCAATCCCTGCAGAATGGGCATAATCAGTTCGGTAAGCGTTTGGTTCAATCCATCCAAACCCATGCCGACCCCGATACCGGCCACCGAACCGAGGGAGAACGTTAGCACCTGCAGCACGTGGGAGCAACGTTGTCTCGCGTTGTAAGTGCACAGTTCCACGCCAAGCGCGAACCCCACCACGAACTTGTGTGCACTGACCGCACCGAGCAGCAGCAGTACCTTGGGGCCCGAATTTTGAACACCGATTGCCAACCCCTCGAGCAGCGAATGCATGCAGAGGGCTAGCAACAGCCCGAACACACTGGTGAGCTGCATTTCGGCAGCATTCGACGACTGTCGCTGCAGTGGTGGACCGCTTACGGATGATCGTCGGGAAAGAGTTTGGGAAAATCCAACCACACTCTCCAACGATCGACGAGTTTCTGGATCATTGCTACAAAAAAAAAGCCAATTAGCCACTAAACATTAATCGCTTTGTTCGTTTTCGTCAACTTACCTCTGCTGACCAAGAAGAGATTTCGTTTCCTCGTTCGTACCGTACCGTCGTTCTCGACGGCTGGAACTGCTTGCAGCATCCGAATCCTCACCCACGCTACAGTGCCGTTCCCGTACCGATCCTTCCCGTTGTTGTTCACCGTGATCGTGTGCACCGATACCACAGAACAGCATCAGCTCGTCGATCGCGTACATAAGGAAAAACCCTCCACAAAACACAATCTCAGCATACTCGCCCAACGAATCACGTATCTCTGGCAGCATGTGAACGATTGCCGTGGCCAGCAGAACACCCGCACCAAGGCACAACAGAAACGATAGTATGCCCGGGTATCGTTCTCGGTTACGTTGCGAGATGTAGATGGGTAACACACCGCACAGGAAGCTGCCAAACCCGAGCACCACAATGGCCAACAGTTTGGCTTCATTTTGGCCTATTTTTTCAGCCGGTTCAGTGCCATTTCCAGCAAGCGCTTCCAAGCTTTCCTTCATGTTGCAAACGTCGTCGTCGTCGTCGTCGACTAGAGATGGTGCGACGACACTTTAAAACCTCTCTAATTTCGCACCTTCGGCGACGGTGTATGGTCCTCCGTCCGCACGTCTGCTAGTTGTTTAGGTTGTGTCGCGTACTGTCTTATCTTCTCGTGTAGCGCATTTCGTTTGCAAATAAGTTCCTGCGGTTGGTTTGTTCCTGGAACGAAAAAGACAGATAGTTTAGGCGGAGGTACAGGTTAGTAATCTTGATTCGCTTCTACCGGTGCTGAGCTGAGTGCAGCGGAAAGGAGGTCAATGTTTGTGGACATTACATAAAGTTGTAAAACACATTTCTTACGCTCAGACAAACAATGCCAAGGGGCGCTAGGGAGTAGAGAGAGAAGAGATTAGCCACCTTCAACAAGCGCGATGATAAGGTACATGAAGACTACCCCGAAATGGATGGCAATTGATGCACAGAAAAACCTCACAAGCGATTTATTTCACCTTTTTTTTTATTTTTCGCACGATATTCCAATTATCTGCGTTCTGCTGCGTTGGGCTACAATAACAAGCTCCTTCAAACACGTTGCCCGTTCAAACACGTTTTCCAGTAAAGCAAACGATTCAAAAAAACGACCTGCACAGATTGTTGCTGTTTATACAACTGTTTAGCGCCCGTGAGCCCAACATCAACCTGTGTTAGTCGGTCCGTGTGATTCACTCTTCAAAATGGGGCACTATGTTTGATAAATTAGCAACCCACGACCAAACTTTGTTTAGTCGTGCAACCCACGACCAAAAGTGTTTTTATTACACGAAGTTTTGCAACGATTGTAGTTTGTTCAAAGCAAATTATTCATTCGCAAAAGAAAAAAAACGGAATGAGTCACCCTGTGCTATGCATCAAACGTCAAAACCGCTCACACACACACCACTTTAGGCCAATCATATGCTCTTTGTTTATAGTGTGCCCTTGTATGGTAAAAAAAAGTCTAAATACTTGGTTTTTTCACTTTTCGCTAACTTCCTTTTCGATAAGAGTTTGTTATTTCCATACAAAACTTTGAATAATTGGTAGAACTAACTGACAAGTACCAATCACAGCACACTATGCAGTACTTATTACGCTTTACATTCTCTTTTCGACATGCTGGTACGTCCCGCAGCGTTTCACGCGATTCATTTTAAAGCTCGTTCAGAAATACTTACTCTTTCCTTCGAAAAACACCACTGCACGATACACAAGCTGCGACAGGTATGTTCAGGCTGTGTTTGATTGTGAATTCAGACGCACTTTGCAGCGTTCGTCCAGCAGAGCATCCGTGAAAACAGCACGTTCCGACGCGAGCCAAACAACAACAAAGCTACACCACCATACGCTGCGAGCTTAGCCGACGCTTGCACTAACACCATCACAAACAGCGCCTGGACACGCATTAAGCTCGGTTGAGACACACCACTGTGTATGATTCAGACGTAAGTAACGGCCTGCTTGTTTAGAAAAAAACTATTCAAAGCTGTAGTCGGTATGTAGCAAACAGCGGTTGAACATTCTCAGGCGATAGCAAGGTGTATTCAACTCCCTATTTTAATTAAAAATAACGAGCAATCACTTCAAAAAACTCCCTCCCCAAAAATAGGCATATTCGTACAGCAGTCATGTTTGATTGATTTACCAGTACAAAAATATCTAACCCCGTTGGAATACCTTCTCACTTCGCAGACTGCCGAAATCATCCTACAAACTATCGATGCCATTCACATAACTTCCAGGGGCCAGGGGTACAACAGTTTGCAATTATTCACCCGTCAACGTGAACGTGCCGAATTAAATATAACTTTTTAGCTACAGTAAACATTTCACCCGTCACCGTTTCTTAGTACCATCGAAACCGAAATTCGCACCAGTTGTGGACGAAACGGGTCGTAATATATCTGGCCAAGTCCGCCTGTCTACGATAACTGGCCAACCCAGACCAACCGAAGTACGGAGGCCGTGCCCGAGGAGTGGTTTGGCATTGTTTGTGAATGTTATATTATTTCGATGTTACTATAACAACTTTCCTTTTGAAGTTTCAGCTGTGGACGCACAAATCCAACGTGGTAATTGTTGCCCTGGGTGCCGAAAAATGTTCCTATGTCATGGTCGTGTCTACGTTCGATGCTTGATATATACTTCCTGTAGTGAGCATGGGGCGGCCCGGTGGTGTTTCCGATAGCGGCGCCGGTCTTCACACGGCAGGACCGGGGTTCGAATCCCGGCGGACCGCCTCCCCGTACGCAGGACTGACTATCCAGCTACGGGTATAACTAAGTCACAGAGAGTTAGCAATTGCTAGCAGGCCAAGACCTACAGAGGTTGTAGTGCCAGAGAAGAAGAAGAAGTAGTGAGCATAATTATAAATATCGCTTCGCGGCACTTACTTGCAGAAGAGCTTATTTAATTCCGACAGAGAGGCTTGTAAACGAGAATGACGCTGCACGAGACGTTTGATATTCTTTACCACTATCTTTATGATCTAATTAAGCGCTTTAATTGAACCATCGTTATGTGATGGGGTATCGTCTCGTGCACCGATGTTTGCAAATAGCACCGGTAATACAAAGCTGGAAAGCAATCTGAGTTAATGAGCCCCGGGTTTAGGTACGATTGGCTCTACTGGAACACGGTGTAACACATGCAACACGTTACTTTCGTGTCAGGAGCAAACAACAATCGTGGTCGGATTCCATTACGTCGGGAAAAGTGGTATCATATTTTAGCTTGCCGATGCTTAACCACGGTTCAATTCTTCATTCATCGTCGTTTTATCGCCTCGTGAAATCACCATTTCACAGGACTTTGACTTATGCTCTTTGTTAATTCCCGCCAATGGAGCGAGCAGGATGTTTCGCATGCACCTCGCATTTCCCATCAAGAAGCAGGTCAGTGAAACTCAACTATATATGATCAAATTAGTATGTTTGGTTTGACAATGTCGTGACAAGGGCAGATTTATAAACTTTTGCACCGTGGGAGACAACATCAGTGTTTGGAGGGTGACTTTATTAGCTCTCTGCTCCAAATTCTAGACGTGCAAGACCTCCAATCGTAGTTCACTTTGTAGTAAATAATATACAATTTTAAAGTCTATTTTTAGAAGGTATCTCTGTTGGTTATTCTAACGATCAGCCCATTTACTTAGACTATCGTTTACCGAACCTCCAGGGATCCTCCAGTGCATGCATCTACAGTCAACGACCCACACGAGGTCAGTCAAGCGAAAAACGGAAAGATATTTTTAACCTGCAGAATATGTCGTGTCGTGTAACCGTTTTTTGATAGCAAAACTTTTCCAAATTGATCTAAACGGCGGGGATCGGCAAACAAAAAATGGACAATTTATTATTTAAGTTTCATTTTTCTTTACGGTTGCGGAGAAGAAGCGTATAGAGAAGGCAAATATGTTTTACTATTGTTCGATTTGCTGCAAACTAGTTCTGTGGGAAACTCGGTTGATCCTTCGGTTGGAGTTTAAGCCCCCGTCGACCCTTGACTTGGGAACGGTATTGATCAAAAGGACGGACAAACTCCTGTTTCCTGTTTGGCAGTAATTCCCCGTTCTCGTACTAGAACTCCACCATTCCAGCTGAGACCAGAACTGGAACGATGCCTCAGTATCAGACGCAGTGGTAACCGTATCCCGCCCCTCACTGGCATTCGTGACATCGTTCGTTCGTTTTATTTCACACAACAAAACATCAGACATCGCAGACCCAAAGTTCGGAAGTTATCCGCTCTATCGGTCCCTCCCCCGGTTCGCACCCCCGTTAACGCGTTACCACGTGATGGAAAAACGTTACGCGAAAAACTTTTCCCGCGCAATCGTGCGGAGGCTCGGCTGGTGAATCAATTCGTGAAAGAGACGACGTCACCGTGGCTTGTTGTTGCTGAAACAGTGCACTACATGAGCTGATACAGTGGGCGCTGGTGCCGGAGAAAGGGATTCGGGTTCGTCCTTTCGTGACGAAGCCGCTGAGGATAAGTTCGTCCATGGGGCCACTATTTTTAGTATCGCTTACGAGCCACGTACGGCTCAGTCACCTGCGAACGACGATCCCGCACGGACGGATCGCCCTAAACCCGCGCTTCGCTTGTGCTGCCACTGTACTACTAGATGTACACTATCTGGCCTAACACACGCACACACTGTCACCAGCAGTCGCTGCCATTTTAGTTTCAGCAGCGCACTATGCCGTACGCCTACTGTGTTCACTAGCAGTTTAACCTACTTCGATTGGATGCGAAACAATGCGCCCGAGGATTTGGTGTGCTTGCAAGAAGTGTACAGCAAATGGTTGGTGACGACAACAGCACCGGCAGAGCAGTGTAGACGTTTCTAGTTAGGCGATGTTCTTTTGGAAGCGCTAGAGAAGCCCCACGTTTTGGAACGGCCGCCAAAAGGGTGGCAAGCACCAAGCGGTGGAAGTGATTCGCCTCCGTACTCAGGTAGTTTTCTAGGCCACCGGCGAAACCCAGCGGTGATGTGTGCATATTTAACCGTGTTTCCCTGGTATTGCAGGCGTGAAAAGCGAATCTTCCAGCCGTAGGGCCGCAAGTAACGATTAAATCAGATAGTAAACACAAGAGTGAACTCCAGTGGTGGTGCCGAAAATGATCAACCGCAACTACACCAAACCTAAACCGATTGTGCAGAAAAGTACGAGCAATGAGGAAAGCGATGACACGAACGAGGACACATCGTCCGGGACGGCCGAGTCCGGTACCAGCTCAGACTCCGAGTCCGAGATGGACACTACCGAGACATCGTTCTCGTCCAAGAGTACTACCGAGTGTGGCGGTGTTGGGAATACCGGAGCACCGTGCAAGCAGCTCCAGGGACAGCAGGGATTGCTGCGGATGAACAATCGCAACTATGCGGTGATGTGCGGTGGCGAGACGGATACGAAAAACTCCAAGCACTTCTGCCATCACCATCACCATCATCACCACCATCACCACCATGGGGACGACGAGAGCAAGAAGGATGTGAAGTGAGTATGATGGCGACGATGCGCCTGCCATGAATGCCTGCTTGGATTCTCGTGTATGTGAAGTACTGCGTTAGGGTATATGTACTATATCCCGTAGGTTGCTTTGATAGTGTATCGCCTCTTTAACACCTTTTGCTGGAATACACCTAGTACACTGTACAATCGGCAAGCAAAAAGCACCTTGATGTACGGAGCGGGATTGCACAGAAGAAAAAAAAATGGCAAAGGAGGTCTCCTTTCACGAAAGGAGGCCACCATGCCACGGCGGGGCAGGGCAGAAAGCCGGTTTCCGGGTGGTGCAAAGTTTGCTCCAGTTTTGAAAAGCCCAGCTTTTGCATGAGCTTGAATGTTTCGTCAGGCCGCGTCTGCAACGGGTCTCGGGGTTAGTTACACGGCTTAACCAATGCTGCTGATCGACATCGTCCATTTCCTTCAGACATCTCCCTTGGTGGGTTGATATCGTCTAGCCGGTTGCAATTGTGAGGGGCTCGTCCAAGAGTAGCCTGATGGTGCAAAGATGGCGCTACATTGCCGATTGGGCGGAATGGCCTAGTGGAAATTCGGGCGCAAAAACTACTAACAACTAGATTGCATAAATCGATAGACTGTGTTGGCTGTCGTGTACCAGCCAGCCCTCCTAATGATGGCACCTAGGCAACTCAACCCCCGTCGTATGTCCTGTGCTCGGTTGCGAACGGGCGCTTTGTTGATTATTTGTTGCTTCGGAACAGCCGTAACCATCAGCCTCACGCTTCCTTCTAGCCTGGTTCTACATACAGGAAAGGCACCCATTTGAAAAATGAAAAATACTTCGCACTTGTACGGAATGTTCCTTTTAGTGTTCCCCGAAGTTCAACCACACGGCACGACCGACTATTAATATCGGAGCGCGGTTTATTTTTGGAGTCATTTGGAGAGAGTGACGGAGAGAGCGCACCAACCCATCCAGACATCCAGATTGTTTGCCGTGGTGCCTCTAATATGAAGCAGCCACCCGGGGCGGGTTCGTGCGGGTGAATCATTATTTTTGGAGCAAGTGAATCGAAACTGTCGAAAGTTTGGTTCGGTTCCTGTTCCCGTTTTGTTGCCTCTGTTCTTGGCATTGTTCGAACGTTTGACGTTGTGTGCCAACTAACTTCGGTTGTTTGGATACTATACAAATTAGTTGTCCTGCCCTTTTGGTCCCTGTGGTGAAGAGCGCGAGAAAGAGCGCTGCCCGCCCGCCCTTTTATGCAAAATAGGGAACTATTTTTAGACTTGCTTTTTATATCTCCCTTTCCCCAGTTGTTTGTGGGCTGTTGGGGCAAAAATGGTGCATTGCGGTACCGATTAAATCATTAAAATGATCTATAATTATTGATTCCAGAAATTTGAAGTGCTTCAAGTAGTTCGAAGGAAGGTACAGTAGTTTGAAGCACATAAAAATAGCATGCCTGTGGCATGTTTAATCGGACAATTATGTCTATGCACCCGCCTATTGTGACTATTTATGGCACCACACAACACCACAGTACACGGTTTGTGCAATATCCGGTTATAAATATAGCACGGCATGCATTTACTAAACTTTACTCTGCAAGATCCTGGTACGTGGTATGCAATTTTGCCTCTATCGAAGATCACCAAGAAAAAAAGCGATCAGTAATCACGCTTCGTTTACTTTACAACTCTAAGTCTCAAGTTGATAATTCACTCACTTTAAAAAATGTCCAATGTCCATGTGTCCTCGTGTCGTGTGTAAACAACTGTGTGTTTTTCCTTTCTCTTTCCGATTAATCCGCTGTCCTTTCCGCAGCTGTTGTAGAAGTGCTCTCGACCAAAATGCGCGCCTTGTACATAGACTCAAGAAATCGAAGAAAACGTAAGCGTCCTTCTACTCTTACTCTCCCATTTCCGCCATTTGCCAACCTCATCTGAGTATGTCATGCAGCAGCAACCATGCGCCTCCATCCCTATCGGCACACACACACTTTTCACTCACTTCACTACCAAGTGACACTCACACACACACACACAAACAGTTGGAAAGACAGCTGAGACATCATACGGTGCTCCATCCGGACGAGATCATTCCGTACAAATGTAGCGAAAAAAAAACACAGAAGGCGCTCTCAGTACACTGACCACAATTTCGTCATGGTGGTACCATTTCGTCATATACACACATGATCAGATCATCAACGACGATGCTCATCTCACGCTCATCAATATCCGTTTTCTCCTTCGATAGACTACCGATCAGTATTTGCATACTTAACTGCCGCTACGATATCATCACGCGCGTCTGCAAACGGCTCGGATATCGGTTAGTCGGCGAGTCCGATCTGTGGAACGTGTGCTGGACGGATTCGTTTGTGGGGGTCGATTTCTGCCGCGATATGCGTCGCTTCCAGAAGGTGAATCATTTCCCGGGAATGTTCGAGATTTGCCGTAAGGATCTGTTGGCCCGAAATCTGAACCGGATGCTGAAGCTGTTCCCGCTGGATTATCAAATCTTCCCCAAGACGTGGTGCTTTCCGGCGGAGTAAGTAAGGTATGGTGTCCTTGCGAGGCATTTGTGGTTAATGAGAGGGTTTTCGTTTGTGTTCTTCCAGCTTGGGCGACGCAATAGCCTACAGCCGAACGCACCGTAGCAAAACGTTCATCCTGAAACCGGACCAAGGATCGCAGGGGAAAGGTATCTTCCTGACGAAAAACCTTAAGGAAATTAATCCGAAAGATCGCATGATCTGCCAGGTGTACATTACCAAGCCGCTGCTGATCGATGGGTACAAGTTTGATCTGCGCGTGTACACACTGATCACCTCGACGGATCCGTTGCGAATCTTTGTGTATAACGAGGGTCTGGCAAGGTAAAGTATCGGTTCACTCTTCCACAGGCTTCTCGTTCTCGCGTATGCTCACCACGCCTTCCGCTTGTCCTAGGTTTGCCACCAACAAGTACAAAGAACCGTGCGTTACGAATGCGTCCAACACCTTCATGCATTTGACCAACTATTCAGTCAATAAGTACAGCAGGACATTTTCGAACGATGATGAGGCTGGGTCGAAACGGCGCTTCTCCACGCTGAATCGAATCCTCACGGCCGAGGGTTACGATATAGCGGAGCTGTGGAGCAACATCGATGACGTGATAGTGAAGACGGTGATGAGTGCCTGGCCCATGCTAAAGCACACGTACACAGCCAGCTTTCCAACGCACGACATCATCCAGGCGTGCTTCGAGGTGCTCGGGTTCGACATTCTTATCGATCACAAGCTTAAGCCGTACGTGCTGGAGGTAAATCATTCGCCGTCCTTCCACACCGATGAAGCGATCGATAAGGAGATTAAGGAAGCACTCATCGCGGACACCTTCGTTATGCTCAATCTCAATGGGGAGGTAAAGAAGCGCGTGCTGGAGGAGGATAAGCGACGCATTCAGAACCGGCTGTTGCAGCGGCTGCGTGATTATTCCAAGCAAACGGCTGCCAAGGAACAGCAGCAGCAGCAGCAACAGCAGCAACAGCAACAACAGCAACAAGGGCGCGACGGGAACGACCCGGATGATGATCCGTACGGGGAGGACGGTATGGGTCCGTGGGCCGAACAGATCACCTGGGAAGAGACGCATCTCGGGGGCTATCGACGCATTCTACCCGCGCCCGGCGATCCCAACCGATATCTGCAGTTCTTTATCGCCCAAAGTCAAGCGTCGGTTTACAACGAGACTGCGGCGAGCAAGCGTCGGGAAGAGTGCGCCAAACAGCAACGCATTGAGCTAGAGGAACGCTTCCGACTGAACCAAGCCATCCTGCACAAGCACAATCCGAAGCTGCAGAAGGGTGGGATGGGAGCGGGTGAAGATGGCACGGGTGGGAACGGTGGTGGTACGGGTGCTGGATCGTTGGCCGCCAAGAAAAAGATTCGCAAGCGGAAAGTGTCGAAGGTGACGAAGAAACACGACGAGTTCTCGCCGGACCAGATTGCGGAATACGAGGAACGGGAGCGAATGGCGCTGCTTGGACAGAGGGATTTTCTAATACGCACCTGCGGGTTGGTGCAGAATGTGAGTATTTTTTATCTCATCAGCGACTCAAGAAATGATGCTAATACACTCCCCCAAAACTCACCACACAGATATACATCAACTTTCATCGGAACAAGCTGCTAACCGATTCGGACCGTCGCAAGTACAAGGAAACGTACGCGAAACTGATCACCAACGATCACCTGCAGCAGTCCGAGGCGTCCCCACAGTCGAATCACACGTTCTCCACCATCCACAGCAACAGCACCGTAGCCGGCTCGACGTCTACGGCCGGTTATGGGTTCGGTGGTGGCAGCAACAGCAACACCACGACCTGTCTGCCAAGTCTCCAGCAGCAGAATGGCACCAGCATTGGTCCGCATTCGGCAGCACAGCAGCAGCAGCAACACTCCTCGAATCAGATGCAAAAGTTACAAATCAAAAGCCTCGTCGCCATTAACGACGTTACCTCGTGGATGCAGTGCACCGAAGTTCCGGTACAGAGTCGACCGCCGCTGCCGTATCTGCTTGCCACGCAACCGACCAACTACCGCAGCACCAAATCAACGATGGCCCGGCAGGTAACGAACGTGGTCAAGCGCCATAGTATGGAATCGCGCCAATACTACACATCGGACAAGCTCATCTAGTATTGACTCCGGCACGGCATTAGTGGGCCGTGCGGTAGCACCAACAACACTGCCGAACACCCCATCATCATCATCGTCGTCGTTCTGTGCCACATCATACCCGGTGGTGGTGATCGGTCTTCAATGGGGAGAATATTCATAAACTCAGGTGCGATTGGTGATGGCGGTGGTGCGTTAATGTTTAACCATACAACAACAGCAGCAGTTCGTTGATTTGCGCTCCATTTTCTTTGCGGATGTTTTTACCGTGTGTTTCTACTTTTTTTCCTCAAAGTTTTGTTTTTTTCCCCTTTCTTCAGCTTCGGAGAAGGAGAAGGAGGAACCACGATGAAAATTATTGCTAAAAAAGCAAAAACTCCGTTTGATTAAAAATTTAATGTTTATTAATAATAAAGGAATAACAAATAATAATCATTAGCATCTAATATGTACACACCGGGGGGTAAATTGAACAATCTTTTTGTTGTTTCACTTTTCGGTTTTGTTCTGTAATCATGCGGGATCCTGTTGAACTGTGTGTGTGCATCTTTGTGTGTATGATTTTTTGTGTGAGTTGTGTTTCATGTCCTTCTCTCTACTTTATCTCTCAATTACTCATCATTTCCTTGATTAAATAGTAGGGGAAATGCAAACGAATCATATTTTGCAGAACGATCACTCAAGAAAAGGACTTTATATGACTGGGTCCATGTCTGCGCAGGTGTATGGTGTCCACAAAGGATTCCACCAGTGACGGAGGGGTGTTTTAGTTTCGTCCCATCATGTTTATTGAGTATGACTGGCTGGCAGAGCACGTAGAACACGTAACGTAAAAGCACCAAATTGTAGCACCGAACTGTTACAGCTCCTCAACACTTCCACATGGATCTTCGACTTGGCACCATCCGGACATAAGCTGTGCACTTCACCACAGACCAAGGAAGCGTTTATATTCAAATGTGAAACCCCAAAACAATACAGGCCACGACTGTCTCAAAAAAGTACTAACCCGCAAGCGTAAGTAGACTGTTTGGCGCAGGCTCATTAAGGATAGCGCCCACACATCTATGAAAATGAGCTTTTGTTGTTTTGTTGTTACTTTCTGTTTAGCTTGAAGGACATTCATTTAAAGCTCCACACATATCTATACAGAGTGTGCCATCCCCAGTGGTATCCGAAACCTGTTTTTCAAATCGGTTCTTATAATTTTCGTTTCGATTCAAGTCGATACCCCTTGGTGCTGCTCCCTGTACACATACATACAGACAGAGCAATGCCTACTCTGTATCTCTCTCTTTTACTATCACATTCATTGCTTTCCTTTTCGCATAGATCCAAAGCCTACTTTGCTCATTTCTGTTGATGTCTTTCGGGGCTAAAACAAGGCTTCACCATATTGGTGTGGTGGTGTGACGAATATGGTGGTTTACAGTTTCCCAAAAGTGAGAGAAAATGTTTGAGCAAAGGTTTAACTTGCTGCCAGAAGTGTGTGTGTGTGTGTGTTGGTACTTGTTGTGTGTGTATGATCGCGTTTGCTGTTTGTTGTGTCAACCGACTATAGCTACACATCCGTTTCTTATCATACACCCCTCCCCACTGATTCAGATCTGCCAATCTGCGTGTCTCTGTGTCTGTATCTGTTTGTGTGTGTAAACCGAGAAGTGTTTTAGTGTTCACATTCAATGGACAACTTCATAACATGTCCGTTTTACAATTTCCAACCCACACTCGCCCTGCCCCTCTTCGTCCTCCTCCTCCTCCCACTAACCGTTCCTAATCATTCGCTCGCTTGCTTTGTTTGCGAGAGAACGCCGTGCAGCTTTGCAATTAAATAATTTAAATATTGTTTACTTAAACTTAGCTGTTGTTAAAACGCCGCTTCCGTATTTAATATTTTAGTTCGTTTCTTCGCGAATTGCGCTTCGTGTGGAGCGGCTCTAAAGCCCGCTCCAGACGAAGCGCAAACTAGATTGCAAACTAAAACGCGAAGGCTGGCAGTAATGTCATACGATACGAATTTGACAGCATTTTGTTCGCAAAATCGTAGTTGCGCTTGGATTTGCGCTTCGTGTGGAGCGGCTTTAAAACATTGCATTATTATATTGCCGCACCTCCGTTCACACCTTTTTTTACTAACTTATGTCTCTGTGTGGGTGTGTTTCTGTCTGTGTGCCTATTTCTGATGGGGGGAGGAGGAGGAGGCGGGCCCCGGGCGGGTTCTCTTGTTGCTTTTGTCTTCTATCATCTTAATTTATATGTTTCTGTCTCTCTCTCTCTCATTCCCTAAGCTGAGCTACCAAGTTAAATTAGATGTATTTTATATGTATAATCATTATATAATATTTGCAATATATATTTGAGAAGGCCATTTTTGATTTCATTTATTACTTTCTTTTTTTACACACAAGCACACGCCGCCCGCGTCCACTGCTTTTCTCTGTCTCTCTCTCTCCCTCTCCTTCGCTCTGTTAATCTCTTGGCTTGACGGTTTTTTGTTTGTTTCTGTTTCAACTAAAGCCCGGAGCCCTGATTTATTTATACCTACATTAGTTCAATAGTTCTGTACACGCTTTCCCCGTTGTAACACACCACAACCACCACAACAATCGTGGGGTTGTGGGGTGAGCTTTTTTATCGTTGTGACTCGATTTGTGTGTGTCCGTTTCAATCGCTTTATCCACTACTACTGCTCTCTCTCTCCCTCTCTGTTTGTGTTTGTATTTTATGTTTTTCTGTACAATTGTCAATCTCACTCAAAACTAACGGGGGCTATAGTAACACGGAGCAGCAACCTACGATACGATTATCACATCGATTCGGAGGAAAATGTGTGCTTGTGCGTCCAGGCTCAGGCGCCATCTTGTTGGAGCATTTGGCAAGGATTTCGCGGATGCTCTCGCTGGGCGAACAACAAACGATACCCCCTATCATACTAT
>KZ063762.1:17208-39758 GCA_002091835.1 Anopheles maculatus | reverse complement strand
GCGAAGCATTCCACAACTTTTCTTTGCCGGGTTTTGTTCATTTACTTCGAGATGATCTTTCTCGAACGTGCGCTACATTACGCAGAGTGATTAGAAATGATAAATGTACCGGTTTGGAGTGGAAAACTGATCGAGGGTCATGGGGGAACTGTGGTTAGCTAGCAGGGAATCTGTACGCTAATGGTTGTTTTGTTCTGGAATTTGTAAACTACAACTAATTGCTGACTTTTTTTACAGTTGATTACACTAGCTGCATTGTTCTGGTAGGGCATAAGTACAACAAGGAGGTTAGACTAATGCATTATTCCCTTTTTGGTTGTGTAATGATCCTTTCCTGGAACAACTCGTACAATGGGGGACACATTTGTCCTGTGTTCATTTATATTTCAGAAGCTGATTCCTGTTAAATGTAAACAGAAGGAATGATGTAGTGCTTTCATTAAGCAGACTCAATATTTTAAACAATTCCAGATCGAAATCGCACGATATGTTCCTTTTCTGTAAGACGCTCTTTTTTTTCTAACTATCAACTTTGAAAGATGTTCAACAATTTTTTCCACCCAGTTTAAGTACTTTAACCCTCCTACAATATCACAAAAAGTAATACATTTTCCTACAGCCTGCATGTCTTCTTCTCAGCATAAAAAAACATGGTTCTTCATACATACTTCCTTGTGCCGTTAGCCAAACGTACAGGAGATGATAGCTCCATTGGAGATAATAATTCCCTCATCGTCCCAAGATGCTCGATACGGTTGCCATAAACCATCTTTTATGTCTCTATTTTGCACCTTGTGCTATCCGTATTACGTTCGAATACGGTCCGCCCTTACAACACAGGATCAGCAACGTGATGGATTCCATTGCTCCTCAAGCATCATTGAAGCTTACTTTGTATTGCGCACACAAAGTTGTTTGGTATAACGCTTGTTCGAAGAGCTCATATGGGAGTGCGCTTTTCGTTTGAGCTGAGGATAAACAGACCCAACTGCGAGTTTTTAATTTTCCCGTATGCTGGGAAAGTTTGTGTTGCAGTCGTTAATAGTTATAGGGACAATTCAGAATCGTCATGGTTGTCTTTATCTGCAACTATTTAGATGCAATGCATTTGATTTAAAGTAACTCGTTACTTCTTTAACAAGTTTATAATTAATCAGTTTCAAGACATTAAAGCTGTAATCTACTTCGAAACGCTATACAGACACATTATCGTCTAATGAATATTACGAACTCATCAAACAGAAATTAAAGAGAATTTTTGCAGAATTAATTGTTCGTAAATGCTTAACCACACCATTAGTGGTGTACGAAATCGTAAATACAGACTAACGCATGCATTTTCCTGCAATACAGACATGCAATGGCGAACTGTTTCACCATCAAATCCAAATGCTACACTAAGCATGCCAACCGCAGCTGCTTCGGTTTCGGTGGTATTTGTCCGGATATCGTCAACGCGTTGGCTTCATCATCATCATCATCATCATCATCATCATCCATCAACCAAACCGGGCGAGCTCCGGAAAACGTCACGCTCCGTACGCTAATGTTGCTAGTGCGTTGTTTATGGACCACACCGATAGACGGATCTGTTTAAATATGCAATGCCAGTTCCGGCGAAGGTAACGATTCAACCACACCAACAGCATTCATTCGCCCGCATCATCATCAACATCATCATGGTGGTTGCTTCCTGATTTCTGCCTTCCGGCTTGCTTAACACCCCTGCATGTGTCGATCTGTATGTCTGTACCGTCGGCAGGCGCACGATACCTTTTGACAACTTGAAGACACATCACGTCCGACATCTGTAACAAAGCACGCAGCTCGGGTGTTGCTTGTTTACAGTGCAACAACTCCAAACACTGGCTTAGTACCATCTCCCAGTCGACTGGTCCGGTAACCTTCAACCGGCTGGATTTACTGTCCCAAATCTTAGACTGTAGAAAACATTGACGGATAGTGATTTCTCGCAGATCTTAAGCACTGTTTTACCGGTTTAAAGCTACATGAACCAAAACTTTTACAATTTTATTTGATTTGCCTTAAAGGCACACAGCACTGACGAGCAGAGAGAAGTTTTGGCCGACTCGTCAAGGGTGAAAGACCCATTTGCCTGGCCCTTTAAAGGTGAGCTTGTGGCTTATTTCTCACCCTTCCCCCACTCGATGCCATTGGCGTAAGGACAAAGATTACAATGTTTCGACCTTACCCACGGCCAGGATAAGGCTGAAACTTTTCAACAAACAAGGCACACTACCTAAATAAAACACTCAACCAGCAACCATGGCTGTGGTCTATTTGTCTCCGGTGTGTTCGCTTTTTTTGTCTATATTTGCAACCTGCCGGAGACCCAAGTTGCAAATCCGCCGTTTCATAATTTATTTTGTGGCGTAAAACTTTGCATGCCTTCGTGATTTGATTGTGCGCTAACTTTACTCTTATCTCATCACCTCCGGAGCGTGTGGGGAAGGTTATGTTTGGCGCCTAAAACCTGAAATTGGTTTATCCTTTTTGCTACAAGCAAGGTGTTTTGAAGATATTGTAGCGAAAATCGAGTATTAGAAGGTCTTAATTGTGGTAGACGTTATTTAAGTAATATTTTTATATACTTTCAAAACCATAAACTACATCACAATTATATCACGCAAGCAATAGAAGCTTTATTTGGCAAACCATTCATCATTCAAATGGGAATCTAACTTGTCACAAGCATTGGTTTTAAATTATCATGCTATGAATAATAGATTCGCTAGTCCGCAACCGACACTAACTATGTGTCATATTGTGCATCGCTCGAGATATCTGTTTGACATATTGTAGCACGAGTAATTAAATTCTCACCAATCTTTGACATTTCATTTATTTATTCCCTTGTTTTCTCTCTCTCTCTTTCACCGTTTCCACAGGAAAGTTATCCAACTCGTGATCATTGAGGAGGGCAGCTACGAGAAGGATGTCCTGCTGTACGTCAACCTGGGTGAACCGCAACAAATCGGAGGTAAATGGGTCGTATCTCGATTCTCAGCTCAGCATCGGTTTTTGTCTTCTGGTCTTCTGTGCGACATTTTCGTTCTCTCCCTTCGCTTCACACACGACTCGTTTCGATCTGAAATTGTTTTTCTCGCTTTTCTCTGTACAACTCGGTTGTCTCATTTCTTCTTCCGTCTCCAAAACGCTCTTCATTTCACTATTGAAATGTTTTATTCTTTTGTTTATTTTTCCACGCTGTCGGTAGGATTGTTCTGTTGCTAGGTATCGTACCACTGCGGGCTAGTGTATTTGGAATCAAATTAGAGTCCGCGTTCTTTCGTCGTCCTTGATCTCGCTTACCTCTGCCGGTAGTTACGATCGGAGGATGTTGGCTTCAATCAGAACATACTCTATTAGAAGGCATCGTGCTTTGCTGTTTTACCAAAAATCACTCGTTTGTACGTATAAAACCGATTTCATTTCAAATCCCCACCAGCTCGACCAGCTCTGTCACTGAGAACACAGCTGGTCCAATGAAAGATCAATTCCAGCGAAAGTGCTTGCGGAATTATTACAGACATCGAACATGATTTCCATTTCGGAAGGTTGGGTTTCGGAAGATATGACTGGTGGCAGTCCGCCAGGAGCCACCCGAAACATTCGTATGGTAAAGCTGCTGAGATGGTGCTTTTGCGCCACGACTGACGACTTGCCGTCTGACTTGCTGATTTTATTCGCATACTGTCCCAAGAGTGCCCGCCGTATACCGTACGGGCAGCACTTTACAGTGTTTGACATGTCGTATCTCACACACCACGGCCATCCTGGTCGAACGTTTTGCTATGAATATATTATCCCGTGCGCGCTGGAAAGGATTTTGTCTCGCATGTGGGACGAGACGTTTGACGTGTCTCGTCCCTAAACCGGGACGGATCTTTGTGTACCTGTCGGTACGGTACACTGGACAAACATCCATACTGTCATCTATTCACCGTTCGTTAGTCAACACAAAAGAAACAACACCTCGTCCTTGCACGGTACACCGCGGGACACACAACTCTCCCGTACCAACAAACCCAGCTCCTTCAGATAAGAGAGCACACCGTGCACAGAATGTTAATTTTTCCCATTTCCACACCTCAATCCTTGGCGAGGTTTCGCTGGCAAATGGAACGTTCCGGTGTGACATAGCTGAGATATACTTCATCTCCTGCCGTTCAGCTGTTTCACGATCTTCCGAACACCGAACCGTACCGAACCATGTATGAAGACAACTTCATTAATCCCAGGTACACCTAGGGCATGAAGGAGAATACCCGGGAAAGAAAACTGATTCCACACCCGAAAGCGACTTGATTGGATTGAACAATAGCATCGAAAGGTGTCCTTCCAGCCGGTTTACTATCAATTTTAACACCCAGGTGCAATTTGACCATCAAGGATGGTGATATAACCGTCATATATTTGGCATGTGCTGTGTGCTTGGAAGATGTGGTTTAACATTACGGTTCATTCTGCATTGAAAATGTTACGGACAATTTGGACTGTCATCTACTTATGATGTTCGGAAAAAGATATTTCGCATGAATGTTTTCCAATTGAGACAATCATTTTCTTTCTACGATCAATTTGATTTTATATAAATTCCGAACGGAACATCAATCTTGTTCCCTTCGCCGTGAGGGGAAACAATTGAATTATTGTTCCGTGCTATGGTAAACAAAGTGTACTATTATTATTTTTAACTTCACCCACTGCCATACAATCATTAAACCACCCACTAGCGCTCTACCTCTCACTGATTACACTCGCCTTTTAATCCTCCAGTCGAACGTCGAATCGATGATCGTGGAAAAGATAAACATCCCATAACTCTTCCACTATCAAATATGCAATCTTTGCTCGCTTTCCGTGCCCATTCCAAGACACACCCATTTGGTGGGTGGGTTTTCGGGTGGGTTTGTGGGAAAATTCACATTCAACGTGTACACATTAAATCTTCGATTGTACGATGCCCAGAAGGCTGGTGGGGTGTGGATATTGTGAAAATAATCACTTCATAAAATTTTTTCAACACCAATCTAAACAAACACCGTCAATGGTGTTGGTTTCAGCCGAGAATGGTAGATGTAATGCGAGTTTTCTTCGGAGCTGGGTCTAGCGCTTTGAGCGCTAGATCGGTGTTGGATGAGCAAGAGATTGTCCGATCGATGCTGGGTGATGCATCGCCATCACCAATGTGTTTATTTTCTTTTTTATCGATCTAAGTGATAGTTACGGGTGATAAATTTTAACCGCAAACAAATCATAGTGTTTTTTTTTTTGTTTGGAAAGGAGTGATGATCTACCAAACCAACAATGTGGCTAGTTCTCAGAAACAGATTGTTGTATTATTCATTCATGAATCATGTTTTTAAATTCAAAATTTGTCTGAGTTGACATCATAAACTACGTTTGAAGAGAAGCTATTTCAATCAATGTTTGAAACATCTTTTAAATACTTTTAACGTTTGAAGCACTAATTAATGATAAATACTAAATTAAATATTTGGGCAAAAATTGCTGACCCACAAAAACAATAATCAGCAGCTTTAAACAAAGTTCGAACGAACGAAAATGTACAACTTTCAAACAGCAATAGCACGTACTGTCTGCCTTCTAAGGAGTTGCTCTTTGAACCTCATTCCCTGACTCTGACCCTGAAATACAAATGTCTTCCCTTTTCCATCAACATTTTCTCCGATCTACGGATTGCGTGTGCAAAATGTTTGACTTCTTCTCACCTTGCTAGAATCTTTCAAGTGTTCAGAGACCTTCCCAACTTCGGGACATAATTGTTTACCATCCGTCTACTTTACTCGACCGAACTTCCCGCTATTGCGCTCGTAGTGTTCCCTCTCATTACTAGTAGTAGTTTGTTAGGCGCGCGCGTAGAAGCAGTAGTTTCGAGTTTTTGATTTTGTTTTGCCAGTAGAACATGTAAATTCGCCATGCCACTAGGACGAAAGCCAACATACTTCAAAATGCCCCGTGTGTAAGGTATTAAGGTGTCGCGTAGAACGTTGTTGCTGTTACTGTTACGTGTGTTACGATAGACTAAGTATGGCTTAACTTGTTTTTTCGTTGTTTTCTTTGTTCGTAGTACAAATTTACTGTTCATTTCGTATTATATGGTTTTCTCTCTTTTTCTTTTCTTTTCTCCTCTTTTTTTTGTCTCTTACATCTACCAATGTATATTCAACTAACGCTGCTGTTCAACTGCTGTTGTACTTAACTACTTCCTCGACGATAATTGTACCGTCATCATTATCGCCCATTTGTAACCTTTGCTGCATCAACTATTAACCCCTACTAATTACTTCTCCCACAACATTATTGCTATTGACTCGATGCTTACATATTATTTTGTAACGAAAACTGTGAATCACTTTTTCTCTTAATTTTTTTTTTACTTTAAATTCCCCTTTCAAACCATCGATCTACATACCGATGCGTTCACTGGCTGTGATTGATGCTAAAAATTGATCCTGCACTTTTTGCAATCTTACAATTAATTTTCCTTAATTTCATTCTTTCTTGTTGTCGCTTACGGCTTAACCACGAATGTATAAATCTGATACGATGGCATTATACCAATTTGTGCACGTAAATTAATTTCATTATCTACGGTTCCTCACTGAATCGTTCTCAAAATGCAACATGTCTTCGGCAAATTCCACACCACCTGACAACCCTGTATCTGTATCCGGTATGCATCAACTGTTATTACGGGGCGCGTCTATACAATTGGCGCGCTGTTTGCTCAACTTTTCGCGTCACGTGATACCGATTTCAACACAAACTAAACAACGACTTCAATCCTCGAATCTATCATATCAATTGGAAATGGATATCAAAATCAAATCACTGGCACACTTCCGTGTCGGTTCTTCTATTGGTTTCGATTGAACAAAAATCACCCACGGACAAAAACGAAAAAAAAAACAACAAACAATGGACCAATACCGTCGCCGGACGATCATCGATGTGGGCTGCTAAAACAAAACCCTGAAAAAAAAATGTATAATTTGGATGCGACTGAAACCTATCCGTTACGCTTACGTGTCGATGTTGTTTACAAAACACCATTACGATGAACCAACCAAAACAAACAAAAAATCATAACCACAATGTTTGACCAAACTCCAAATTGAACACGAATGTGTACGCAAAACATGTTGTCACTGTGCGCAATATTGATGGATGGCGTTTTTTTGTAAGTAATACTTTCATTTCGTTTTTCGTTTGTATATCTACCACATTTTGTTTATGCTTTTCGAGCTTTACCTATCCGGACGCACACCGTTTTTTGCACGAACACATACCGCTTCCCTGCTTCTTTTGCAAGCACCCTTCTGTGGAGAGACTAGTGCCCTGGCTTTGAGCTACTTGCGGCACGGAACAGGCCTTCCTAAGGGGAAACATATTGTACTGAACGTTTTTTTCTTTGCACCACGATGCACCGTTTTGTCATGCGTTCTTCCCTCACCATGCTTAAACATTACTTATAAATGCTAGATGTAGTTAGATTTGTCATTTTACTACAGTACATGAGTTGCAAACAACCTTTCTTTGCTGAATTATAAAAAGTAAAAACTAAATAGATGTATAAATGAAAATTACAATTAAACGAGAAAAAACTATATATTAAGGTTTTAATTCATACGAGCTGTTAACACAAAACACGATTCTAACTTTTATCAATATCCGATGGAGACGCCTGGTTAGTCTTCCAATGGAGACGCCCAGTCGTTTACGAGCTGAATACAAAACGAAAACACCATGCGATGAACAGCACCTTCACGCACAACTTTTGTTTGTGTTGGTTTCTTGCCTCAATTAAAATTCTTTGCATACTAAAACCATAAATTAACGGAATCTACGTGTTCCCAATTTCAATAATGAACCGTTAAAAACCACCACCATCACACTCCAGGTAAATGAATTCCTTTTTCAATCCGATTGTTACCACCGTATGTGCACTCTTGCTATTTGCCAACACGTTTGCATCTTGTAGAGGTTGTACATTTGTTGTATATATTATTTAAACTAAATAAGCTTATGCTGTTGCTGTTATCCTGTGGCGTTTTTATCATACTTTTTTGATACGGAATTTCTTTTTGTTTGCTCCGATGTTTTCCCATCCCAGCAATTCACGCTTTATACAAAGCTTCAAAACGTGCGTCGTGTTTATTCGGTTGCGTGCTTTCAATGTTACCGTGATTTGCTAATTTGTTTTTCTATTGTTCTAAGCTCCATTTTGCTGTGATATTTGTATTTTTTGTAAGCAAACTTTTTGTTTTCCGTACATATCATAACCTCGCTTCTAATTTATTTACATTTTTGTTTTGGAAAACTAGTTTCTTTTATGTTTATTTTGCTTAAATATTCATTTATTCATTTGAGATTTGTAAATATCACAATCACACAACGAAACGATGTTTGAATTTGAAGCGCTTGCTTCATTCTTACCAACAACTGCTGCCATGCCGTTAGTGTGCTTCCATTCCCGTTCAGCTGATAGTCTCCCATTCATTGACTCAAAACTTTCGATGGATACTACCTTTCGATGGCAATGAGTGTATCTGTTGCAACCTGTAACCGCCGACCTTCAGCAGCAAGCGCGGTACAAAATCTGTTTCGTGTCGAGTGCCTGAGTACCGCGTTTGGCTGGCAGTACGCCAACCAAACATGGGACGGGAAAATCGGGCAAAAGTTTTAATGAGCAATGAAATGTTCGTGTTTTATTTTCCTCCCGTATCGTTACGTTCGTTTGCTTCGAAATTCTAGAAAGCAGAGGGATGAATAATCGTAGGTTTGTTTTGTACCAAAACCGACCGGTTTTGGGTTGGAATTTAATTTGCGGCAGTTGACGTTTGGGATGTTCGTAGGTCGCACGAACACGTACATTCAGGACGCACCTTTTCGCCGTAACGCCGTTCCCGGGCGGGTCGCGCATAAACAGCGAACGCAATAAAGCTTTAATGTCATTACAGGTATCTTATGATGGAATATGTGCCCATTTCCCACGAAATGTATCATGCAAAGAATGTGGAAATGTGGCTGGCTGTGGGTATGGAAATTTTCATATTTTTTTCTCGTCTTGTGTAACTATGCATCGTTAGCTTGGTGCTACGCCTGGTTAGTCTTCCAATGGAGACGCCCAGTCGTTTACGAGCTGAATACAAAACGAAAACACCATACAATGAACAGCACCTTCACGCACAACTTTTTTTTTGTGTTGGTTTCTTGCCTCAATTAAAATTCTTTGCATACTAAAACCATAAATTAACGGAATCTACGTGTTCCCAATTTCAATAATGAACCGTTAAAAACCACCACCATCACACTCCAGGTAAATGAATTCCTTTTTCAATCCGATTGTTACCACCGTATGTGCACTCTTGCTATTTGCCAACACGTTTGCATCTTGTAGAGGTTGTACATTTGTTGTATATATTATTTAAACTAAATAAGCTTATACTGTTGCTGTTATCCTGTGGCGTTTTTATCATACTTTTTTGATACGGAATTTCTTTTTGTTTGCTCCGATGTTTTCCCATCCCAGCAATTCACGCTTTATACAAAGCGTCAAAACGTGCGTCGTGTTTAGTCGGTTGCGTGCTTTCAATGTTACCGTGATTTGCTAATTTGTTTTTCTATTGTTCTAAGCTCCATTTTGCTGTGATATTTTTATTTTTTGTAAGCAATTTTTTGTTTTCCGTACATATCATAACCTCGCTTCTAATTTATTTACATTTTTGTTTTGGAAAACTAGTTTCTTTTATGTTTATTTTGCTTAAATATTCATTTATTCATTTGAGATTTGTAAATATCACAATCACACAACGAAACGATGTTTGAATTTGAAGCGCTTGCTTCATTCTTACCAACAACTGCTGCCATGCCGTTAGTGTGCTTCCATTCTCGTTCTGCATCTCATTTGACTGTCTCGCTCATGTAGCGCGTTTTTCTTCTTCTTATGTTTGGATGTCATTTTTGTTCGCTTGTTCAGATTTTTTGTTTCTTAGTATTCTTCTCGTTGCAACAAATTGCTTTGCTTTATCAGAAAAATCAACAAAAATCCTCGTCACGTCTTTTGCTGGCATACAATTTTGAGCTTTGCCGATATCCCGCATCCAATGCCATGATACCACAATTTCCCCTTATCACAGGTCACACACAGATACCAACACAAACACACAGCTACATTCCAAATCTTTCTAGTCTACGTAAAATTGTACAGTCTGTGTATCGCCAACAGTTTCAAATGGGAATTTCATTTCTCTTGCTCTCTCAACCCGACAACTTCACTGTCTATGGTAACCACAGGAAAATTCAACACACGAGCACACATAAAAAAAAATCTTCAATCCCTAAAATACCACCAAGGGGGTAGTATTTTGCTCTCACCCCAAATGTGTTCTACAGTATGTTTTGCATTGATGTCCTCTTGGTGCTGTTAGTGCTTGCAATGTGCCAGTACGCCCGTTCCACACGCAAAGTGACAAGTAGAAGTTGTACTGTACATGCAACGAAACCTTACCACAAAGCACAATCACCTCGTTCTTTCCCATCTCAAGCTGCACAACCACTCACATACAAACACACACAAACACACAGAGACACACAAACTTTTCACTAGTCGAAACGTTGAAAAACAAACAACCACCAACAAACCTACAAATTTAAATACAAACCTACAATCTTGTTTCACGTTTTGCAAATCACCGTCCACGTCCGCTCTATTGCCACGCCAAGGTTTTACCCGTTTTTACCGGCTGTATTTAACCAAAAACCTCCCAAAACAAAAGCAACAAAACACGTATACAAATTCCCACCTCCGTACGCCCATTTGTCGTTGACAACCAGCCAGCCACAGCAAGCAAATGCAAATCCGTTTCTCCCGAACACCTTCTACCAAAACAGCAACCAATAACTGCGAATATTATGCTCAAGCTATCGTTTCACTTTTCAGATCATTGTGTTCCGTTTGTTTTACGTTTTTTTTTTTTTATTTGACTTGACTAGATTGCATTCGTCTGTCCCTTGTACCATGCAAAAGTTCATGTGTTCAAACATTTTTCTAAATTTTCTTTCTTTTTTTTAGCGGTGATTGTTATGTTTTGGTTTATGTTTTTTTCTATTTTTTCTTTCATTCATTTGTTTTTTTTATTTGGCTTTAAGTTTTTTGAACATTTATGTTTACATTTTATTTGTACTTTGTTTCTGTCTTTGTTTTTCTGTTTTGTTATACATTTCTTTTTTCATGTTTTGTCAAAAATCTTTGTTCTTTTATTATTATTAGTTTTCCTGTAAATTTTGTATCATTTTTTATAAATACTTTTGGGTCATTCTAGTGACTATGCAGCTGCACAACTGCCTTAAGCTAGTTACTAATTCCTGTTTTCGAATTTTATTCTCTTCATCGAACGGACAACCTGTCACACCATCAAAACTGTATCCGCACTGTATCCTGTACCATCAGATGACCATGTGACAGGCATCATCGAGGCGGCAGAAAGAAAAGCTCCCGAAGAGCTAACGGAAGAAGACAAAATGGCGCTGCTCGGACGGCCGAAGGCTGGTGATATTGTTAGGGCACAACTTAGGATAAAAGAAAGTAAAGAATTTAAGGTGAGTAGTTCTAATTTGTTTTCATTTCTTTGTTCGTTTTAATTTCTGACTATTCAAAGTGTTTTGAAATACGATCATTCTTTAAATCTTACTGAGTTGGAAACACAGTATACTCCTTCTCGTTGCACAGCGTTCATTGACTCATTGTGATCTGTGAAACTTGTCTTCTTTTACCTTTTTAGATTGTTCCAATAATTCTTACCCATGAAACTCATTGGAACAAATTTTCCATAAATACTTGCATCTCCCTCCAATCGGGGTAAATGCACAACCACTTACCCTTGTGCAATAATACTTGCACCATAAAATGAAACAAACCCGTTGACAGTGCAAAAAGCTGTATTCATTCAGCGGATAAAACTACAATCACCAGCAGATTGTTCGACCCTTCGAGCGGATTTACGGCACCGTTCGGATATTGGTGCCTCAAATGCACCGCGTCTTCCCATAACGCTTCGCCAATTCATTCAACTCAGCTGCACCGAGTTACATACGAACCGACACCGAGCAAGACTTAAAAAAAAAAACAAACAAACCATCAAATTCTCATCAGAGTACCACCACCGCTTGATAGGGTCCTTCTTTATCGTTAAACATCTTGCAGCATTACAGCCTCGAGTGGCAAACACTTTCCGTCTCGAACTGTCTGCTTCGCGAACAGTCAATTGCCGTCATCCTGTCGTGTAAAATGAATAGCCAAACTAAGGGCGCCATCACCACCATCGTCATCATCATCATCAGCAGCAGCAGCAGCAGAAGTCCTGTGCTGCCTGCGGCTCTGCGAGCATTTATTCGAGTGACTTTCGTGCAGGCGTCGAAAAAGTCAATAAAATATTTGCAATCTTTCCATCTGTGCTTTATCCAGCAGTGAAGCAAACTGCACTCGTGCACTCTTTCAGTACGCCCGGGGTCGATGCACTGCGGGGATGATAATTTGGTCGCCTGAATGCGCCGACGGTGGTACGAAGGATGGGAGGTGCCAAGAAAATAGACGCCTTGCCCCGTCTATGGGGCGAACGTACTCCTATTCCGTTGATGAAATAACCCTCTTCCATGCACTGTTTCTCTCTCTCTCTTCTCCGCGTTCAACACACGGTAACGGAGGGTTCCAATCGAGATGGCCTAATTTAAACGATGTTTTTCAATCGTTTCTCGTTGAGCGTACGCTTCACTTCACGTTAAAGGAATGAACTTGTCAGAGTGACTGAGCTTAAAATACAGAGCACCGTACTTACCCGTATTTACTCCGTCTTTGATCGGAGCGGACACCCCGAAGCGGCACAAATCATGCCAGCTTTTACACCAGACAAAGAACGTTTAGTTGGGTTCGCTTTCCGATGCGCAATGTGGCTCCCGCCATCAAGGATGCTCCTTTAAAGGCCGCTTCTTGAGATCAATAATGGTAATAATGGAACCAACGGTTGTCTTGACATTGGCAGACGGTATTTTTTTACCGTCTTTTGTGTATTCTTTGCCTCACTATGCCTCATTTGCCAATTTGGTTGGCTTCGTTCCACTCAAGCAACGAGAACACGAATCCTTAATAAAATGTGTGTTTTGTTCGTGAAGTAAAATTCGCTTAAAGAAAAAAACAGAGAGCAAACATTGAGAGCGCAAGCGAGCAAAGTTCAATAAAAAGAGCAAAAAAAAGCTTCAGTTGGCGGTTCTGCGCTTCTGCTGACAGTACCAGTCGGAAAATGAACTGGTCATCCTGCGGTGCACGGAAATCGTCCACCCATCCATTGAGTACGAATTTCCACGTATAAAACCACCGGGGCACGATGATGGAAACCGAAACGGTCACTGCAATGGATAAGTAATTTTGCTTTCTGTGGTTTCGCTCAACTTGTCTCCCTGCCACACAGCCTCCTTCCCTTCCGCCCCTTACGCCGGATGGTTATTCGAAGGGACATCAGGCGGGCCAAAGGCAACCATGTCAAAGAATGTTCCCTGTTAGCAAGAATTTTCCTGTGGTTTACCGACCCAAAATGTGGCGGCATTACCGGGACATACCAATTGAACGACGCTCACGATGATGATGATGATGATGATGATGATGGTAAAAAAAGAAAGCTTTTGATCTGCGGCACTACGGGTGGTTTCCTGTACGGTGTGCTTTTCCACTTCATTAGTTCGAACCGTTGTCTTATCTAAGGAGGAATGAACCAAAAAAAACCTTGCAAGGGAATGGAAATCGCACCGAATACGCTTCCCACAGTGAAGTCGTAAACTTTGATGGTGAAAGTGAAGCAAAAGCTCTTTACGGCTTACTTTCGTCGATGCTTTAAAATGATGGCCTGCAAATTGGGTTTAGGATTATGCAAAATGATATTTATAAACGATGACAAGGGAGACACGTTTTCAGCTCCTTCAACCTGCTCGCTTTATTGAGAAATGATCGTAATCGCAAGGGAAATGAATTGAAAGTTTTAACTACCAATCCCCCGGAAAGCGAACGAGATGGGAACACCTGCCGACGACGAAAAGCTTTCATTCGTTCGTTGGGCTAAGTTCGTAATCCTCTTAATTAGTATCAAAATCCAAATATCACTTGTAAATTATTCGAAAGTTTTGCATCCCATCTGTACGTAGCTGTACGACATACTTTGGATTAATAACATTTCCTCTAATTGGATTAATGTGGCCGGAATCATATTTATGAGTTGGCCCAAGGAGGCTCAACCTGTAAGGATGTGCTCCGTTCGGACGTGTGTGAGAAAACTTTTCGTTTAAAATGGCTATGGCCATTTAATGATTGCTTTCCTACATAAAGTTACCATTTTGGGTCAATATTCAATCTCCAAAAGCATCAATTCAATCAACAACTGATATCCACAAATTTAGTAATTGTGGTTATTAAACTATAAATGTTATAGGTCTTAAAATTGCCACACAAGATGTGTCAACGTATAGAAAATGATTTTTTTCTCCACTAAAAAAAAAGTCCAACATAGTTTAAAGCTCACTGATGCTGAAAAGTGTTGTCAAAAGCCTCTCACTCAAACACATTATTTGAATAAAAAAGAAAAGAGGCAAAGTAGCAAACCATCTCGTGTTGTCTTCCCTTTAAAAGGGTGACACTCGTAAAACCGATCCACTCGACTTTCTGACGGTTTAGAATAATAAAAAAAAGCGGCAGGTTGTGTATGCCGCTCGAAGTTTACTTAATCCGTCAAACTAACTTCGCAATCCAAACACAACCCCATCGGTCCCATGTATGTATCGACTGCCTGGCGGCCTCGTGCCACTGCAATCGGTCACCCGACCATCAACGGTACTAGTCAAAGTGAATCTGAAACGGTTCGCTGTTTATGCGCGACCCGCCCGGGAACGGCGTTACGGCGAAAAGGTGCGTCCTGAATGTACGTGTTCGTGCGACCTACGAACATCCCAAACGTCAACTGCCGCAAATTAAATTCCAACCCTAAACCGGTCGGTTTTGGTACAAAACAAACCTACGATTATTCATCCCTCTGCTTTCTAGAATTTCGAAGCAAACGAACGTAACGATACGGGAGGAAAATAAAACACGAACATTTCATTGCTCATTAAAACTTTTGCCCGATTTTCCCGTCCCATGTTTGGTTGGCGTACTGCCAGCCAAACGCGGTACTCAGGCACTCGACACGAAACAGATTTTGTACCGCGCTTGCTGCTGAAGGTCGGCGGTTACAGGTTGCAACAGATACACTCATTGCCATCGAAAGGTAGTATCCATCGAAAGTTTTGAGTCAATGAATGGGAGACTATCAGCTGAACGGTTATAGAGTAAAAGAATAGTGTAATGAAAATTATACTTTAGAAAGTACTGTGATACATTTATTACGCTCTTTATGATCGAAATGATAAAGCAAACAGCTAAAACTAAGCACAAAATTAAATTGATAATTAGTAAAGAAAATACTATCTATAAATCATGAAATTTCACATCTTATATTGATGCTTTTTATTTTATTTTTCAGGTAAGTTACATCATCAATACACTCACATGTTTACCGTACCGTAAACTGCAAAATGTAAGCTATGATCCTTGCTGTCAGTGGAGCTTAGGGTAAGTTTGCTATATTTCGTTCTGATGCCTGACATGATTTTAAAGATTTATTTGACTTCTATTTATAAATTTCGAGTCTTTAACTTAAAAAATAAATTACCATACAAGATATTTAAAGCATCTCGTGAATCTCAACCAAACCTTTGCAAAAAGGATTTTGTTTTCCCATGGATAAAACAGAAGCAAAAGCTAACCTTAACACCGAAAACGTTAGTTATATGGTCATTTTCACTCCCGCTGGGACATCCATCGGGCCACGGAAACACTATACGGCACGGTGACAGAAGCTATCTTCGATTTTATGAGTTCATCCATCGGCTTCAATTTCGAAGCCGTACATCGTACGGTACGATGGAAACTTTGATATTTTTTTATGTTGAATGTGTGTGTAAGGCTCTTGGTAAGGGGTCTGTCCTCTATTGCGGAGCACTGTTTGCATCCCTACTTCAGATAATCCGCCAAAGCTAAGAGCAGTAAAGATGCACAATACCTCGATTGGAAAATAAGGGTATACAATATAGAAAATCCTATTTTTTTCTTCGTTTTTTTTATGGAGTTACACAGATTTTCCTTTGCAACTAAGGAAAACATTCAAGGCGACCCATCGGAGGGAGAGCAAGCAAAAAATCAGCCCAAAACCTTCTGCTTAGTGCTTCGCTTTCGTCAACCACTCGATAACAAAGTTATATTTATGGCAACGAATTCAATAAACCCTGATGGTTCGGTTGACAGTGGATGTTTTGGGGTGCCCGTTTTTCGGTGTGTTTATGTTTGATTTTTTTTCTCTCTGCCGATTCATACTTTCCTTTACAGTAAACCGTAAACCATTTCATCCATTTACATTTTCTTACAGCCGCTCGTAGCGCTTATCTTTTACTGTTTGGTTTTTATTCATTTACGTTTTTTTTTGTTGTTTGCTATAGTTAAAAAAATCGAATGATATGCCAGATTTTTTATGGCTTACTGAGTCCAACCAAAACGGTTTTTCATTCATTGGCTGACGACATTCATCGGGCATTTCAAACTGGTGCTTAAGATATTCGAGACTCTTTTTCTTATGTTTCTCATTAATAAAAGAAGCACCAAGCTAACGATGCATAGTTACACAAGACGAGAAAAAAATGAAAATTTCCATACCCACAGCTAGCCACATTTCCACATTCTTTGCATGATACATTTCGCGGGAAATGGGCACATATTCCATCATAAGATACCTGTAATGACATTAAAGCTTTATTGCCAATCTAATGGCATACTGTTTGTGCCTGTACCGTCCCGGTACCATGTCGATAAAAGGGATAAGGTGAAATCAAACGTAGCGCGAACGAAAACTCTTCGCTTTTCTTCGCTGCTTCCGGGAAAGCGTCGAGCGCGAACGTAACATTTTATTTTCGTCAATGCTTTGCGTTCGGCAGGCTTGCCGAAACGTCAAGGATGGAACCTGCTTCCGGGTGCAATCCCGGGTAAAACGACAATGTCACCCGGGTTAGCTTGTCGTGATAAATGCGGGAGCTTTATGATTTGTGCTTAAAGGTAGACGACATATTTGTGTCGTTTTGTCTTTTTTCTTTCTTTCTTTCCTGTATGTGTGCTTGCTGGAAAAGGTTTTATGTGGTGCTACATTGGAGTATTGGGGTGCAGATGGATGGATACGTTCGACAATGGACGGTTGACGAATTTTTCATCCATTGAGCGCGTTTTTTAAGCAATGGAAAGTCTTATATGATTTATGGAATTTCACACCCGCCTACAAGTCAACGAAACGTTGAGTCATTTCCTTTCAGAAAGGGAGAGTTTTTGTTATTAATTCGTGCATTGAATTCTACCATTTAGCATTCTATACGCGTTTAAAACAGATTTCAAGCATATGACTACACATTGTTAGTGTAGTAATATTGTTTATGATGGGCTTTGTGCAATCCCCGGGAACAAATTGTACAATGCTCAATATCACAGTCACGTGCTGTGTCTAATTTGCATATCAAACATACATTTTCCGGCTTATTGCTACTGAACTCACTTACGTATGTGTGCCTTTCACCACAAGAACAACTGTAATTGATCAATTGTGCGTAATTAAACGGACCATTTAGCGTGGCCGGTAGCATACGTCATTTCATTAACGTTGCCCACGAATAATACCTGTTAAACTTCCATCCACACAGCACGTCCAGCGTGAAGTGAGCTCACATCTACCATCCTTACCCCACCACTCGAAACAACCATCAGCAGCGTAACGTTTTACGATGGGAGCCGTTTTGGACCGCTCAAAATGTTTGCTGTGCTTTGCTGTGTGTATGTGTGTGTGTTTTTTTTTGTCTGCCAACCAAACCAAGCCAACAAATTACGGTACTATTGTTTTACGACACAATCACCGAGCAACGGTCGCCGGCTGCCGGAATCGATCAAAGTTTGGCGGTCGTACGAGCGAGCGTGCGAGTGCGCCCAAAAGTATGCTTTGCGCACGACACCGTGCTTTTGCGATGGGTGTAACGCCAGCATTACGCGGCTTAGTGAAGAGAAAGTGAATAACCTAGAGACCGCGAACGGTAAATGGACCATCGTACCGCGCACCACGAGCGAACTTTATGCTGTAGTTATGTGCAAAGGTAGAATAAAACATGATAAACACAAATGTAAACGGAAGCGAGGTTCATGAATACAAGGGGGAAAGACCCAAACTACCCGATAGGAATAAAATTTAATTCAATTTTGGTGTGCCATTGCTAAACAGCCATATTACACCGTTGCCAATCGAAACGAGCCTCACACACACACACACATTGAAACACATTCACCACAGTTAGAGTGAACAATAGGGAGAAGAAATATTACGTTCACTTTAATGCCGATTGCAATTTTGGTCCTTTGGAAAACTCATCCGTCCGTCCAAGGTGCGCGTTTGGTGGCGTTAGGTGGCATCAGCACACCGATGAATTGAAAGTCATTTCACAGACAAACTAGAACACCGACACAAATGCCACCCTCTTGCCCCACTTGCTCTACCGACTTTCCATTGATTTGGTAAATTTATCGTTCGCTACTCTATTGAGTAACGCGGGCGTGTCCCAGCGCTGGGGCATGATGCCAGCTAGCCAGGTACGAGCAACCTTCACCTTTCCGTGGTGTATCCCACCATTTGTCAACGGTGAGTTTGTACGCAAAACTGCCGTCGAATGAAATACATCATGCCTATTGAAAAGCTTTCCCGGGCAGCCTCACAATAGCACATCACCTAACTTTTCGAGACGGCACACAATAGAGCCGTTCTGCAATGGCGCGGCGGTCTATTGCAAGTGAGGGATAAGAAATTAATTGTAATTTATTGCGCGCTCAAACAATCACCCCCCGATCGACGTGGGCTGTGAATTCGCGCAGGTGATGTTCGCCACCTATAGCGGGTGAGGTGGATTAGGGCAAAGGTCACTTCCTAGTGGACACGGGTGGACATTAACATATTGCTTGGTACTGTTGATTTATGAGCTTGTCATCACACGGATGCATTCCGATGAATGGAGTGAATTTGAGGAAGCTAGCTATATTATTACTTTCATATTTTGTTTGGCTTAGTTGAGCTTAAAATTATGGTAATAAGGATCGAAGTATCAATATTAAAAAGCCTGGAAGTGCACCAAATTTATGGAAATATAGTCCACACACTTCGTAATGCTGCTTACATTAGTACACTTCATAGCTTATCGTTTGTTTTCTTAAAGAATATGTTTTACGCTTGTTTGCTTTGTATAAAATATTCTGCTTTTGTTTACTTTTGTTCCAAACAGTCATATATTGACGGACTGATTGTAACAGTAAATAACTCAAATGCGTTATGTTTTGTGCAAGATTTCTTTTTTTCTTCTTCTTGCAAACGGTACATCAACCGTGATTTGACAATCATTTGATAAGATACACACCACACCAATCGAACAGCAAACAGACGAGATAACTCACTCGCACTAGTGAAGTCATTTACCGACTGACAGCTTGGTTGCATTCAACCAGAGGCCCCCTTCGGCCTCCAGTATGGCTGCCGATTTGGACATTCTAATCGGCAACTGCATACGTGAGCTGACGGTAAACTGCAGCTTGCTAATCATCTGCACAATGCCAAACTTCACCTCGAGCAAACCGAATCGCATACCGATGCAATTTCGCGGTCCGTCACCGAACGGCAGAAACGCGTGAGTGTGTCTCGAGTGTACCGCATCCGGTGCAAACCGGTCCGGATCGAAACGTTCCGGGTCGGGATAGATGGTTGCGTCGTGATGTATCGCATAAATCGGTACCATCAGCATCGTGTCCCGGTCCAGCGTCACATTCGCTCCCTCCACCGAGTACGGTTGCGTGGAGACGCGTATCAATTGCGGTACCGGCGGATACATGCGAAGAGTCTCTGCAAGAAGATGGGAGAGATGAGTGGTGTTAGAATGATACTCAACCAGGGCGCGAGTGTCAGCAGTGTCGTTGCGATGCGTAATTTACCATTAATGACCTGATCGAGGTACGTCATCTCCTTCAGTGCTTCGTACGTAATCTGGCCGTCGTGCAGTTTGAGCTTTTCCAACACTTCGGCACGCACCCGCTCCTGAATCTCTGGATTGTTGGCCAACTCGAACAGCGCGAACGAGAGCGTCGACGAAGAGGTTTCGAAACCGGCGAAGAAAAACACAAACGCCTGGGCTGCTACCTCATCAAGCGTTAGCTTTTCCAGCCCTTCGGCCGAATCGTCCTCGACCGTGCCCTTGTTTTTGAGTTGTATCAACAGATTGAGGAAATCGGGCCTTACAATCGCATTCTGTTCCCGGTCCCTAACCGTGTCAGCTACGAGCGGCATGAAGAATGATGTCACGTCCGATGGCAGTACGGCTAGATGTAACCGTTTCGCCAGCTCCTTGCACGAAATAAGCATAAACGTGAGCATGTTTCGCCATGCAGGTGGTTTAAACACTTTGTCACCGATCTCAAGTAGCTTCGATCCTTCGTTTTTCAGCGAGTTGCACTGCAATCCAAACGCACACGAACCCACCACATCGCACGTAAAGCACTGGGACATCAGTTTCACATCAATCGGTGCGCCGCGATCGACGTACCGGGTTACCGATGCCAAAAACTCATCACCGATCTCGCGAATCGTGGTGAACATTAGCTTGATCTTGCCAGATGTAAACGTTGGGCTGAGTTTATTGCGCAGATACCGCCACCGTTCACCGTCCAGCGCAAACAGATGTCCGGACAGTGGATCATCCCGCTCATTAACGTACAGGCCACGATCGTGGAAGCTATTAAAATCCTTCACCAAAATGCGTTTCACCATGTCCAAATCCGTCACGATCAGTACAGGCTTGAGCATGAAGTATAATCCGACGAGCGGTGCCGACTTTGCCTTACCCTTGTCATACGCTTCGCCCATCACATCGTTAAAGTGTAGCTTAGAACCAACGCCTTTCATATTGCCAACCGGGAATGAGGCGTCCAACTGCGGAATGCTGCGTGTTGTCCAGTAACGATAATGTTGCTTCACATAGTAGTACAACAGGGCAAGCGCCGGCAACACCAAATATAGCACCACACTGACGTAAGCCATGGTTGAATTTATACTAAACCGTGGAAGGTTTTAGACCTCAGCAAATCGAACAACTTTTCTCGACCGAAGTCAAGAAGCGACTGAGCGCATCAGAACACCAACCCAACCAGACTGTCCGAGAGCCAATAATGGACATAACGAGCCGCGAGACAACGCACAACCACCATCGTTTTATCTTCCAACGCATGTGTAGTGGTACCGGGCGATCTAATCTCGTTTGTACACAGTCTCCCCGTTGTGGTCGAACGCATTCATTCGTTTCTTTATTCCCAGTAAATTGACACCGCGACATCGCACCCTCCCACATATAAACAACAAAATCATTCGTTCGACAAAATGTATAGCAACATGTGTGTTTCTGCGCAGCTTACTTTTTATTTTTGGATATTCTTATTAAAAATGTTAATTTGATCTCAGCTTTGCTGCCGAAAAACTTCGGTTTTTATGCCCTGTACTCTGTGTTGGTTCATTTATAGCTACGTTTTTAAACCACAAATCAGACCACACCCGAACGATTGCTCACGTAATTTGCTATGCGATCTGTTTGCTTTGGTGAGTATTTCGTGTTTGACCAGAAACTTGAGCCCACCCTTGTGGCAACACATATCTTATTCAAAGCATCCTGTTGTTCTAACAATCCATTCCGATGTTAAAATACACTTTGAGCTATTTACGGTTTGCTAAATTCTTAGAGAGCGACTCTAACACATTTACCAATATATAAGCACACGTATTCATTAAAACAGTTACAGTCGTGATGCTCTCAGCCAGATTCCTCCTTCTGCCAGTGGAAAGCCGGAACTCTTCGATAGCTTCAGTGGAACCGTTGTTCGTTGATCAACACTGAGACACAACTTGCTTAACACCTGCACAACTCCAAACTTTACTTCCAACAGTCCAAATCGCATACCGATGCAATTCCTTGGACCTTCGCCAAACGGTAGAAACGCGTGACTATGACGACCGGTGATCGATTCCGGTGCAAACCGATCTGGATCGAATCGATATGGGTCGGGAAATAGGGCCGGATCGTGATGATACGAATGCACCGGAATAAACACCATTGTTCCTTTATCCAGCGTTACGTTCAATGTTGGAAGGTGATACGGTTCATTCGCTACTCGCATCAGCTGTGGCACTGGTGTGTACATGCGTAACGTTTCTATACGAAAAAGATCAAGAATTAAAACCCGCTCTACACAACCTATGACACGATCGCTTACCATTAATGACCTGATCGAGGTACGTCATCTCCTTCAGTGCTTC